>DWJK01000737.1:0-20045 GCA_018248815.1 Croniades pieria auraria
GCCTCTTTTAGGCTTATGTAGACCGGAAGAAAAAAGCCGGCGGAAAAAAACTCCCGGCACTCTTTTTAAAAAAAAAAAGAAAAACAGTCATACAAGTGTAAGGTTAAATTATATGTATGTGTCCAGAAACACAAACGTTGGCAAAGTGTTCCGCTCCTTGACCGTCTGGACAAGAGAAGTAGAACAGAACCGTTTCCTTCGTCTCGTCTTTTTCGCCTCCTTTGAACCTGGGAGCAAGGCAAAACGTGTACCTGCAGGAAGTCAATAAGCTTGGCTTGCTGGCGCAGCGTGGCGTCGGCCCTGGTCTCCCTCGCGCGCCACCAGGCCGCGGCCGCCGCCGCCGCGTCCTGCGCGGCGGCCGCCTCGTCCCGCGCGGCGGCCAGCTCGGCCTGCAGGCGCAGCGCGGCGGCGCGGTGCAGCTGCGCGCGCGTGTGCAGCGCCGCGCACTCCTCCTGCAGCTGGCGCACGCGCCGCGCCGCGCCGCCCAGCGCCGCCTCGCGCCCCGCCAGCGCGCCCGCCAGCGCCGCCGCGCGCTCCTCCGCCTGCGCCGCCTGCCGCGACCGGCTCTCCGCGCGCTCCTGCCCGACGACGGTCACCCCGCTGCTATTACTCGGTGCGGACTGATGATGACGGTGGGTATCGATCCTTCCCTTCCCTTCGTCGTACACATGTATACTATACGTGTCATGTATATTTATAGTCAGATTGTGAACTTTTAATAAAAAATGTAATAGATTCTGCTAAAGTGAACGACATCACCCACGTCGTGAATTACAGAAATATCTAAGAAACTTACATGTTCTGCCACAAAAAGGACTGCCGGCGGTGAAATGTAACCTAAATAAAACGTAGATTATTGGTTCTTTTTAACTTTCCGCTATAAAAATCTAAAATTTCAAAAGATTGGAAAATTATTGCTTTCACCCCAAATTTTAAAAATCGAGTCTTCATCAGATTTCTGTATTCTGAGATCCCATTCTACTGTTAAGATTATTTCCGTCGTATGTGTGTTTGTATTTAAATAAAACTTTCTTAATAGCTTTTGAAAGAGCTGACCTACCGGAACGCAGTCGACTGGATTCTGTAGTTCTGTAGAGATCGTATAAATTTGAACACTTTTGTTGCGGTAAAATTTGAGAAATCCTAAATACAAAATATTCAAATAATAACGTCCTTGAAATAACTTATTTCAAACATTTTTATTTAACTTAACCTAACGAATCCATTCGGAAAACTAGTCAGCGATTAAGCACCAAAACTGCGTCAAAAGCTACAAATTTTACCAAAATTGATTGATTCGTTCAAGAAATATTGTTGTCCAAATTTTGAAAAAAAAATTATTTATCAAATGACCAAAATTATTTATCTGATCGATTTAAAAGAGTTTCTTTCTTGGACTGAGAGAATTGCAACCGAAACAGAACAATTTTTTTCAATCGATTCATTCGTTTGAAAAATAGCGTCGCTGAAAAATTTTTAACGGCTTGTTTTTTATAACTTATACTCAAACTCATAAATTATCTGATACATAAAGGAAGAACATAGCGGGAAGATCCGGGAATGGTCTGCAGGGTCAATCGTTTGTTGCCTTGGCTATTGTCCATTTGATTTTACAGCTACAATATGGCTTGTTTTTGTATCAAATGTGATATACCTGAAGTAACTGCAGTTGCGAGGTGGCCTGCTTCAGTTGGTCCTCCAAGTCCTCAGCACGCTGCGTGACCAGGTTGGCGGCGGCAGCCCTCTCCGCCTCTCGTCGCTCGCTCTCCGTTAATTGCGTTCTGCACTCCTCCAAGTCTGAGCGCGCACGTTGCAATTCGCTCTATATAAAAGCATAAACATGTTACTAATATTATTTCGAATGCGATAAGGGATAAAAACAGCAGGGGCATAACATGCAGAAATCATCTTGACATAATGAGGAATGTGCTTCCCTCCCACTAATGCACTCCGCCTTCCATTGCCTATTGCTCTAGTTTTCGACGCGTCAGTAATTCACAATTAAGAGATTATATCGACCTTGCCTACTTAACTTCTGCGAGTTACTTTTGTAATAATACAAACCTCGAGTTCCTTGTTCTTGAGCTCATGGAAATCTGATAATTTTTCTAAGTCAGTGAGCTGCTCCTCCAACAAGCTGCACGCCTCCTGCAATGCCTTGTTATTCTGAAATAAATATACAATCCCTATATCATATGCAATTAGATATCAAATGTGTTTCTCTGAAAAAAAGATCGTCAAGCTTTTTTACGTTTAGCGACATGACAGGTAGACCAATGAGTACATCATGATTAACGAATAATTATGACAACAGCTAATCGGTCCAGTGGTGCACAATTTAGTAGCATTATTTGTCGCAGTGGGGTGTACATTAGATGCGTCGGGCCAGCGTGGCGCACGGATACCATGGCGAGGTGCGGCCGCCGCGCCGGCTTCGGCCGCAGCGGGGGCTTGCCGCCCGCCCTACCGCCTGACTCCGGAGGTGCCAACGGATCCATCACACATTTTATAGCGCTCCGATACTTTTTAACGCGCCGACATTTTCTCCTTTCCTTTGTGTTGTAGATACGTTCCACAGATCGTACACTAATTAAGCTAATCGATTGTAGCTACGTGGACTGTCGTAGTGAGGTTCCACACGCAAACTGACTTGTTGGCGGCTGAGCAGTCCAGAAATTCCATTTGAGCTACGATCCATAGAAACAATAAATGTTTACAGTTGTTATATTTATCTAAATAGCGAGCATCGAGCGGCTGACTCGCAGAAAAAAAACAATATGACCGGTAATGGAAACATGGAAAATAAACACGATAGAATAGAACCAGTAAACAAAGACGATGAGTACATCACCAATAAAAGTTTATTATTTTAGTATTCACTAGCGATACACAAACATACGTTAATCCCCTTTCTTAAGTCGCACTAACACCTAAGTCGACACAGTCGCCTATTTCTATTGTTTTTAAATTTATATACAGAAACCCTAATCATTCCAAGATATCATTTGTCTCTATGGAGCGTGCATCTAATAATGAATGTTCCAACAAAATATGTTTAACCATTTTGGAAATTTCTGCCAGATTCATTTATATCATTACGTCAGGTTTCCTATGGTGTAAGCAGGGGGGTACGAAGTTCCAAATACCTCTATCCTTACAAACCCGACGTGCTTCTTCCACATTCGTCACTTCTTATACACATCTCTGCTCATCACATTTCATACATGCATTTCTTGGAAATGTTACGTAGAAAACGAACAGTGCGCCACCGTCTATCATTAAGGACAATTCATTATGGTGCAAATGAAAAATCAATACTGAGTCTTCTTTTTTCATTGTTTGGTGTCCAATAGGTCTGAAATTGGTTCTAAAGTGCTCAATTTTAACGTTCATACTCGGATAAAAAGTCGGCAAATGCTATAGTAAATTATCTCGAAAATTCTCTCACTCGCCTTATAAATTTGTTTCTTTACTCTGCTATCATTAATTTTTTCTAGGTATATGATAAAAATCGAAGTGCCTCCCTCAATAAGTTTTATTACATCTTCTTTTACACCAGGTCGTTCTCTGATTACATCATTCCTAATTTTATAAGCTGTCTAACTGAACTCGGTACACATGGTCCTGCCGGTTTCAAAGACCATAAGGTCGATCACTATAAAAATCAGCATATAAATCTTTTATACATAGGGGCCGTCCAGTAATTACGTCAGTTAATAATAGTTCGTTAACCCCTTGGTGTAATTTCGTAAGATTTTGCTAAAGCCCCCCCCCCCATCCTCCGATCTCACATGAAATAAATAACTGCTATGGTCTGACATAGCATCTAAGCAAAAATATTATAAATATTAAATAATATAATAATAATATAATATAATATTAAAAATATTATAATTGATAAAGATATGGAGAGAGTAGTATACAGCTACTGAGAAAACAGTAAATCTCACTGAACGAGCGGCAAATAATCGACGACGTTGATGCCGCGTAATTATAAAAACAACAACCCACTGTATGAAATCCGTCGATAGCTAAAAGTCGATCAATAGGCTAGCGGTCGATAAAGTGCGATAAATTGTTAAGACTAATCAAGATTACCATTTAAGATTATTGAGTAAGTAGACTAGAGTCGAATGGTTGCAAGCGCGACTGCCGATCGGGAGGTCCTGGAATCAGATCCCGGGTCGGGTACTATTGGATTTTTTTAATTTAGAATTTCTAGTAGTGACTCGAAGTCTGAATTTGTACCCGGCGAATGGCAATACGCTCACTACTTATTGCATGGGACTTAACCGTAACTGGTGAAAAGTGGAAGTACACTGCACTCCTTTGCCTACCCTTTCGGAGATCACAGGCGTCTTGTTACGTTTTTACTAAGATTCATAGGATTAAATACTATTTTGCTATTTGCAAAATAGTATTTAATCTCATTTAATTTGCTAATTTAATAACTTAATTTGCTTGCTATTGTATTTGTGCCCGGTGCATGGCAATAGGCTCACCACCTATTCCATAGTGGGACGTACACGTAACTGGTGAAACGTAGGAGTGTTCTGCACTCCTCTGCCTACCTCTTCGGGGATAACAGGCGTGATGTTACGTTTAAATACTATTTTCTTGCAATTTTATTTCGTTTCTTGCAAAAAGAAATTACATGTTATTTGTCGAGATCCCCCCTCTCCCCAAAGTAAAATTAGATAAGATCAGATCGGAACCCGCCCCCCCTCGATCGCCTCACGCAATTAATGGCCGCCGCCACATGTACTACATCGCGTCATGTATACTTATTATCGCTGCATGGAGTATTTCGGTAACAAGAAGCGTGTGCCGCGTACCGCCAGCAGCGCGTCGTGCGCGGCGCGCAGCGGCCGCAGCTCGCCGCGCAGCTGCGCGCACTCGCGGGCCGCGCGCTCCAGCTGCTCGTCGGCGAGCAGGCGGCGCCGCTCGCTGTACAGCAGCTCGGCGCGCAGCTTGCGGATGTCGTTGCGCGACCTGCGCAGCGCCTCACATTCCACTTCTCTACCTCTATACGACCGTCTCTACTATCACGTCGCACGTGGCCTGACCTAGGCGGAACGATATCGACGTAGCCTCGAGGTTATGGAAAAATCTAATTGAGCTTGAGGAGGAATGATAATATGGAATGTTGGGTAACTTGTTTTGTATCCTTCAAAAAATACAGGGAACTCGCCCATTGGTCCAGTAGTTAAGGAATCTAGCTACTGAGTTAAGGATCGTTGGTTTGATTTCCGCCCAGGACAAATATTTGAATGAATAATACAACCATTTGTTTTGAATATAGGTGTTAACATAATATATAAGTGCATTAGGTATGTAGGTAATTTATCACCCGTTTAGTTATCAGAATCCACATTATCTCCGAACCTAACCTAGGATCATGTGGCCACATGTGTGAACGTCCTAAGTTTTTTTAAAAACTACTATCAACATATTTTAGCACTTACCTATCCACTTCGGCCTGCAGTATCTCATAGGACTTTTGCAGTCTCTCAAACTGTTCCTTACATCGAGAAGCTTCAGATTTGGTCTGTTCATGCTGTGGCTTCAATGTAGCTAGTTCGCTCTGTAACTTGGATGCCCTCTCTTCGGTGGTCTTCCGAGCCTCTAATAGAGTGGTGACACGCTCCTCGGCACGCTTGAGGTCTCGAGTCATCACTTTTGAGTCTAATGCAAGATCGTTATACTCCTTTTCCTGTAGAATTTAAAATTTCAAAAA
The DNA here is from genome assembly GCA_018248815.1 of Croniades pieria auraria. Classification (NCBI taxonomy): domain Eukaryota; kingdom Metazoa; phylum Arthropoda; class Insecta; order Lepidoptera; family Hesperiidae; genus Croniades; species Croniades pieria. The sequence goes on from DWJK01000737.1 coordinate 5,738, forward strand.
GTTTAATTACCAGTTCCAGTTTAATTAACACATTATGTCATAATTTTAAAATACGGCCTTAAACTTTCTCCAGATTGTAAGCGGTGTGTAAAGTTAAGCCAAGCCATACCATTACCGGGTTAACCATTTCCGGGCTTCGGAAGGTCAGTTCGTACCTTAAAACGTCAGTCCCGCCTGGTATCGTAAAGCAACGATGGTTTAACTTCTTCTGAGGTGTTAAAAAGTGTTTTAAAAACATTCCACATATGGATTGGCCACTAATGCGTATTTCTGCCAATGTGCACTGGTGCACCTACCTTGGTTGTGCTGAACAACGGTATAAAAAAGGTAGTATTTTTAAAGAATTTTGCTAACTTAGCCTTTATATTCGATGATACAATATAACTACATACATATATGTGTGCCTCTTCGATCGAGTGCTTGCAAGCGCGACTGTTGAACAAGAGGTCCTCCTGGGCTCCTTTGCTGATTCGAGTAGTCGGATTTTTTTAACTTAGAATTCCCAGTAACAGTTTGGAGTCTGGATTTGTGCCTGGTGTATGACATTAGGCTCATCCCCTATTCCCCAGTGGGATGTAGAACATAAAGATTTGTGGAAAAGTACTACACTCCTCTGTGTACACACCCTTTCGAGGAATACAGGCGTGGTAAAAAAAAACAATACCTTCCGCCACCTCGCCAGATTGGCAGTCCTAGCCTCTTGACGTAACGTAGCTATTTCCTCGGCACGCGCCTAAAACAAAATAAAATGTATCAATTAAATAGAGCATAACATACCGTAACTGAGCGAATTTAACATACGCGTATATATATCCATGGTATTTCTACATAGACAATCTATACAGAAAGTGAATGATTATTATCTTCTACGTATGTACATACGTATGTAACAAATTTGCAATTTTTAACATTTTCCTTCAAACAGTTCAATTTTTTTCTTAAACAATCCTACATTAAAATGAAGTTGTGCCCTGTTTTTATACATATCTAATATAAGACAGATGAGTTCGCACTACACTTGTTCCTGGAATTCGCTTGCTTTTAATATAACTTCTTGGGGACTTTGAATCTGTAAAATCTTGATAAAATAGCATAAGAATTTGAAGTGCCAATTCATACCTGTAACTGAGCTTCGGCCCTCTCGAGCTGCTCCTTCAGTACCGCCAGCTGGGCGGTCACGTGCACAGTGTCGGCCACGCTCTCCGTATCGCTCTGGGTGTCCAGTCGCGCTTCGGCCTCGGGCGCGCTGTGCTCCGTGGCATCCGTGGACTGCGAGACGTCGGGGTTCTCCCGCTCGCGCCGGGCGCACGAGGCGCAGCTGCGGCTCTCCAGCGCGCTCACCTCGCGCTCCAGCTGGTGGACCAGCCGCTCCAACGTCCTCACCTGGACGACAAACACGGAGTCGATATCGAAGGACATCGTTTACATCGTGCGTCGCAACGAAAACTTCGAAAAGGACGGCGCGAGAATATAAATGATGTAAAAAATTCAAACGAAGACGAGGAGACGAACCGCGACGCGGTCACAGCTCATCACGATATATTTCGCGTAATATCTTTCCATCAATCGAAAGAACAGAACGAGTAAAACAAATGAGGAGGAAACCAGCCTTGTCGCGGTGGCGCGCGTCGTCGTGCAGCGCGGCGGCGGCGCGCGCGTCGGCGGCGTCGAGGCGCTGCAGCAGGCGCGCCTCCGTGCGCGCGCCCTGCTCCTCCAGCGCCGCCTCGCGCTGCCCCGCCGCGCGCACGCCGCGCTCCAGCTCCTGCGCACGCGCCGCTATATCCCGCGTTCTGGACCCCCGCACCCTCCCCGGACACGCATCTCTCTTAATCTATTTTCCGTGGTACTACCTTTGGTCGCAATCGTCCGATATATCGTTCCGGTAAAGCTTCGAATAGGTTACGATGCCAGTTAATCGTGTAATCGCCGAGGATTAAATCGTTTTAGCGACCGCATGTCGCAAGCGTTAAAACGGAAGCTCCTCGCCCCTAACGCAGGGAGGAAGAAAAAAAAATGTAATTTTCGATGTAGTATAGTAGTAATTTTAATGAAAATTATTTTACTAGCGGCCTATTCCTTCCGATATCGATAGCCTGCAAGTTAATAATTAATTAATTACATTGGACTATCGATTCGCTAGATTCGTCTAATTAGAGCACCACTCGAAAGCATGATCGACATTCATGCTTTGCATATTCATGTAGGGAAGTAGAGGTGTGCGGTACCTGCACGTGCGCTTCGAGCGCGGCGACGCGCACCCGCTCGGCCGCCAGCTGCGTCTGAGCACCGCCCAGCTGCTCGCGCGTCGCCTCCAACTGCCGCTGCCGCTCCAGCTGTGCCTCCTGCCGACGAGCGGCCCCACCGATTACATTGCGACATTCCGTGAACCGTCTTACGACTTACGTTACGCATATTTTTTACTTTTCCGCCCCTCCTATGCACGTTTGCCGACGATCGCATGTTACAGTGGAGCGGGTCGGTATTTACGCTGATATTCATAATGGCACGTAGCTCCCTGATCGCAGAGTAGAGCGAGCGGTACCTGCGCGGCGCCGAGCTGCGCCCGCAGCGCGTCGAGCTCGGCGCGGCGCTCGGCGGCGGCGCTGTCGGCGGCGGCCAGGCGGCTCTCGGCGCGCTCGCGGCCGCGCGCCTCGTGCGCCAGCTGCGCCTCGGCGGCCGCGAGCCGCGCGTTCTCTATGTCGCCTCCGCTCATCGTTTGGCGACGGAGCGCCCGCTCCTTCGCGATTGTATCCTGGACGACGTTTTAACGATGTAGTCGATGAGACCCAGACGTGGGGTTCGGTTGAACTACTTATTACGTATCCGAGGACGTGGAAGGCCCTCTACAATTTTTACTTGCTAATCTACGCATTAATTAAAACGCTACAAAATATTTCAATTACATAATTTAAAACTGCTCGCAGAACTGCTTTCACAGTAATCTACGTAAATAAACACTATTTAAAATACCTAATACTATAATGATAATACTACTGCGCACCTATCTAAAATATTTACTTACCAAAATTGAACAAAGTTGCAACTGTCGCATCGAACGATGATGAAGTATCGATGGACATTTCAATAAAAATTTCTTGTATTTCGGTGCTGTGAAAACTGGGTCAAGCGTGCAAGTACTACCCGACTACGTCTAAGCACGTATACAACTACTACTAATACTACTTGTCCCTGGTGCACTCACAATCGGTTTCACGTTGATTTCAGTGAGCCACCTGTGTCGTAAGTCTTGAACTTGCTGGACTACATCCTGATCATAAAGCAACTGTTAATTTCCATACATATGGTGTAAGACTAAAAACTATGCTCCATGACATAACAGCAGCGAGATTCTCTGTGCAATTCTGTACAATAATTGACTGGCAAAGTAATAACGCCCGAGTACAAATACATCCGCAACGATTACATAAGTCGAGAAAGCAAAGCAGAGCTACCTTGTAGTGCCTGTGCTGCGCCCTGGCCGCGTCGGCGGCGGCCAGCGCGCCGGAGCACTCGGCCTGCAGCTCGGCCACGCGCGCCTCCAGGCGGCCCAGCTGCGCGCGCAGCACGCCGCGCTCGCGCAGCAGCTCGGCGCCCGCCGCGCGCGCCGCCCGCGCCTCCGCGCTGCCGCGCTCGGCCGCGCTGCCGCTCAGCTCCTGGTTGGTGCGCTGCAGCGCCATCCGCTCCTCCTTCTCCACTTCCACTTGCCGCTCGAGCCGCCTGGTTGTCGTTTAAAGCGATACTGCACTCTAATTAACGATGCTTCGAGAGCTGCTCGTCCTTCTTTCCGTTACGAGAGGCGCAAATTCGTAACGTTCGGTTTCTAACGTATAAGACGATAACGATTAACTCGTCGCACTCGTTTTTTTATCTACGAGACCCGAAAGGGAGTCCCTTCACTCTGGTACTTCTTCTTCTCGCTTAGATACGTGTAGTCTCAAACATCGAATGAAACGTCGAAGCTTTCAAAAATGAACCGAATGAAAAGTAATATAAAATACGAGGCGAGTCTTTCGAGCGAGACATCCAGCTGTATACAAAATGTAAAAGGAGCTCGCCTCGAAGACGTTTCGCAAAAATATGTCATGGAGCTCTCCGAGACGAGCGTGCGAGGGAGCCGCTAGCGTCGGTCGCGGCGGCGAGTAGAGCGCGTACTTGTTCTGCAGCGTGAGCGCGGTGATGTCGGCCTGCAGGCGCGCGCGCTCGCGCTCGGCGTCGGCCGCGGCGTCGCGCCGCACGCGCTCGGCCGCCGCGCCCGCCGCCGCGTCGGCCGCCGCCTCGGCCGCCGCCTCGGCCGCCGCCAGCTTGTCCTGCAGCGCCGCCACCTCGCGCCCGCGCAGCGCCGCCAGCTTCTCCGCCGACCTGTCGCACCGCCCGACCCCGCCGTATCTCATCGAGTGTCGCACTGACAGTATATTTTGAAACGAGCTTCGAATGACATCGTCGAGCTTTTGATAATGTATATGTAGACGAAACTCATTCTGTGTGCTCAATACTATAAACGTCGACGGTCACCCGGTTGACCACGTGGCGGTAGGCCAAAACCATACCAGAATGCAAAAAAAATCCTACATTGTGTAGCTAGTGATATATCTAGCGACGTAACGTCGCGCCTATAATCCTCGAAGGGATAGACAGAAGAGTACTAACATTTCTATGTTTCACCAGTTACATTTACGTCCCATGGAAAAGTCAGTGAGCCTATAGACATACACCAAGCACAGATCCAATCCAGACTCCGAGTCACCACTAAAAATTCTAAATTACAAAAATTTAATAATACCCGACCCGGAATTTAAGCTCAGGACGTCCCGATCGGCAATCGCGCTTGCAACCAGTCAACCAACGAGATAGTCGAAATTATAGTATTAGTATTAGAAATTAAAAAATAATCTCCATAACAAAAACGATAAAAACAATAATAACATAACATATACGCACTTGAAGGTGGCCAAGTCGATAGCGGTACAATCGTGAGTCGAGTTGAAGCCGCCGCTGCTGTCTTCGTTCTCGTCCGGAGCCACGTACGAGTAGCCTATAGAACATGTGACACCGAGTTAAATCAAATTTTGAATGTAACAATATTTCATTTGAAATAACATCATCGAAATTTATTTCAGTAATTGCGTTCCAGTGTATAAAATATAATAAATAAAGGGAAAGCTAAAGGTTCGGCATACTGTACCATGCCTGAGAATTATTGGCAAAACGAGTATTTAATTTATTAAGTGAGCTATAAACTCCTTAAATGAAATACCTCTATTATATTCGCAATACAAAATCGAAAGCTAAATTCGCTCCATCTGTCGTCAAGAGAGGAATGTACGTAGAAGAGGCGGGCGAGCTCACCGACAAAGGGCAGCTGTCCGGCGAAGGGCGCGCGCGTGCGGAAGGGCGCGGCGGAGGGGGGCGGCGCGGCGCGCGGCGGCGCGGGCAGGAAGGCGGCGTCCTCCGCGCCGCGCACCAGCGGCACCCACGGCGGCGCCTGCGGGCCCACTCCACACCTGTAGCCCAGCGGTCTACGGCGCCGAACGAGCTCTCACCTACCCCACTGTCTCTTTCGAATCGGTACCTTCTATTTGGGCAATACGGTACAGATTGTGTGTGTCGTGACACTTGCGAAGATACTGATATCCGTGTCACTGCGATTCCGGGCCACGAATGATGTAGCGGTAGGTAATTTCCCACAAGTAACGAAACGTGTTAAACGAAGATTAAGAAAGAATAATTATTAATTCGTCGGTAGTCTACCAGTGGCCTATTATTTTGTGTGAACCGGACACCCTACCAAATCCTAATAATAAAAAACGACCACGCAAGATCAATAACATAAACTAAGTTTAACCACACATATCATTTCTATATTTAAGGACGAAGTCATAGACAAATAAATATGAGCACCTTGTCCCGGATGTTGTGTATGGGCAGGTGCTGCATGGCAGCATGCTGCAGCGTATCCAGGTAGTTGTAGCGGCGCGCGGGCTGCACGCGCAGCAGCCCTGCCACCAACGAGCGCCACTCGCGCGACGGGCCGCCGGGCAGCGGATCGAACGGCGGCTCCGACTCCGGTTCACGCTCGTATCTATAATAAACCATTGGCGTAAAAATTACATTTCATGCATCCATCCATTCATCAGTCTATAAAAATCCACTGTTGGCTATAGGCCTCCCCTGATCTTAGCCAATCGACCCGGCCGAAGGCCTACCGAATCCAGCTGTATCGTGCTGTCTTCTTCAGGTTCACTTATTAAGACAATTGATGAAACTCATTATGCTCAAAAAGTACTTACAATGACAATTTGCACCGATTTTATTGAGCTCAAAAAGTGCTTGACTTATTTAAGCTGAACGACAACATAGCGGCTGTAACAATTACAAGTGGACTGTAAGGTACGTGTATTATTAGGAACTAAGTACCTTCTGTATTCCTGTCTGATTTCTGTATTTTCAAAACAGTGCTTTGCAAAATAATTAAAACCGATCATTTTCATTAGCTTTTACTGATATACCACTTATCGAAAAGTCATGATGGCACTTACCGTTGTATGTTGCTTAGAATTTGCGCCACGGAATCGTCTTCTCCCGAGGAAAACGGTCTCTTGAGCGTTACCAGCTCGAAAGCGATAACGCCCAGGGACCAATAATCGCACGCCGACTGGAAATTTATGTTTAAAGAATTTATTCTCATAAAGACTACAGTCACTTACATGAGAACTTAGGCTAACAAAGTTAAATAAATCGTTCGTATCTAAAACTAATACATATTAATAAATGCTACACGCTACGCTTTAAGTAATATAAGTATTCAAACAAAGTTGTTAATAACATATTGTGCTAATTCCGTTTTAAATTTATTCCGTTCAGTAATTTTTTTATACTTGAGGGTATTTTGTTGTAAAGCTGTGCTTCTTCAATAGTAATAGTTTTTTTACCATAATTTGTTCTTGTCTTGGGTAGAAATAAAAGACTTGCTCGACGCATAGATCGTTTCCGTGACAATTCCCTTGAGTTTCCAAGGGATAGCTTAGTGTGGAATGCGCTGTTTAATATTTTTCTAACGAGAATACATGTATTGTATATAAATAATTGTTTAATGTTCATTAGCTTAGTTTCAGTATATATTTTTTATGTAGTTGTTAAAAGTGATATTGAAAAAGTATTTTAACGATTTTTTTTTAATGACTTGAAGGTCAGCTAATTTAGTTTTGGCCGCATTACCCCAGACCTCAGTTGAGTAGAGTAGATGTAATTTAACTAGTGACTTGTAGATGGTCTGGTGCACCTGACTACGAATACACTGACTGATACTTCGAAGTGAGCCAGATAGGGATGAAAGTTTTGTTCAGATGTGTTCGATCTGTGTATTCCACGTCAGACAACTATCCATTCTTAGGCCAAGATATTTTTCGCAGGAATTTTCTTGCAAGGCTACATTATTGATTTTAAGACAATCGTGTGGAGGGATGGTTTTTTTGGCTTTGTAAATGAGCAGGTTTTTGATGTATTGATTGTCAAGAGGTTATACTGAAATCAGGAGAACAAAATGTTTCAATCCTGTTGGGTTTTGCTTATATTGTCGGTTATCTTAGTCCCAAAGTAAAATGAGCAAGTGTCATCTACGTATAAAGTTAAGTGGCCATGCAAAGCTACTTCATGTATGTTGTTCATGTAAATGAGAAATAGCAAAGGGTCTAAAATTGACCCCTGGGGATACCAAACGCGACAGGTAACGTATATTTCACTTTGTGTATTTTCAATTTTTACTACTTGAAGTCGATTGGTGAGATATGGTTGAAACATTTTTAGTGCTGGCCCACATATACCAATAGTTTCCAACTTTTTAAGCAGTAGCTTATGGCTGACAGTATCGAAAGCTTTTTTGAGATCAATATATACACCAAGAGCTATATTTTTGTTATCTATGTTGGATTTAATTTTGATGACAAGATCGGTAGTTGCTGCAAGGGTAATACTTTTGGGTCGAAATCCGTATTGACGCTCAAAAATGAAGTTAATTGAATTTAAATATTTTTGTAATCGAGTGTCATTTACACTCGATTACAAAAATACTTTGCTTTCTAGAATTTTTGGATAGTACAGGCAAAACCGAAATAGGTCTTTAATTTCCCGGGTCTGTTTTGGCACCTGATTTATAGATAGGAATAACTTGCCATTTTTGGGGTATCGGGGAATTCCCCATGTAATAATAAGTTGTTCAAGCATTGTGAGAGGTTGCTTGCAGTTAAGTGACTAATACATTTTATAGATTTTGTGTTGATTCTGTCTAATCCTGTGCTGGTATTGGAGTCTAGTTTTGGAATAATTTGAATAACTTCTGTAGCGGTACATGGTTCAAGCTCATTTAGTTCTGAGGAATAAATGGTACAAGGTAAAGCTAATTCAAAATTATTATGATATGTGCTAGTATTTTGTCTAACAGTGTATCAATAGTAGAAAAGTACCGGTTGAATTCATTACAAATATTTTTAGCATCAGTAATTAGTTTCGAATCTAGAATCAGGTTTGGAGGAACACAAATTTGCCCAACTTTATTTACAACCGAATTATTTATCAAACTCCACATTTTCTTCGGTTTATTAATTAGTTACATTAATTTTTTTAAATAGTAGCTATCTTTAGTTTTTTGAATTAGATTGATCACATGTTCTTTCTCTGTTTTGTAGTCTTCTTCTAGTATTTTATTAGTTGAATTCTTCTTAAGTTCTGTCCATAAATAATTTCGTCTGTTTATTCCTCTCAATTTCTCTATTTATCCAGTCTTTCTTTGGTAAGTTAAGAATTTTTGTCTTTGAGATCTTAGATGCCCTAATATAGTGATTTACGGTAATTTCGAGATTTGCGTAGTCATTGTTTAGGTTATCGAGTCTAGCTTCCGCGAATAGGGTTTGTAATTTCGTATAGATTAAAGCTTCGTAACTGCGATGTATTTTCGGTGGTGGTTTAGTTTTCTTCAATTGAATATAAATTTGCTTATGGTCAGACATCGCCGACTCTATCACAAACATATGAAAATTATCAGTTTTCAAATTAGTACCAACATGGTTTAAGATAGATTTTCGCGTGGGCGAGTCTCTTGTACAAAATTTCTTGCAAATTCTATTTATTAATATGTGACCAGCTTCGTATACTAATTCATTGTATTGTTGTCTTGCTTACTCTGCCTATCTTTTGCCAACAGGTGAATATTAAAATCACTGAAAAGTATCGTTCTCTTTCTTTGAAATAATTGTGTACTGCATGTTTCGAAAAAATTTTTCAGATTTATATCACTCGGACTGTAAATTACTCCAATTTCGAAGGCGTATTGTTCAAGTTTTATCCATAAACAATTGTTTCCGTCTATATATAATGTTTCGGATAAGCAATTAATTTAACATCAATTCAAGAGAAACGCAAATAAGTTGCTAAGAATATGGGAATTTACACAAAATTTTCTATCTTACTATTAAATAGGACTCTTAATAGGACTTTAGTTATATTCAAAATGTAATGTTATATTTTAATCTCATTGTTATATTATTGCAATGGTATGAGAGCTGTATTGTTGGTAGCAGCAGTTTGACGTATCGTTATAGACACAGTGTGGCGCACCAGGGCGGTAGAAACGGAGCGGCAGCACTCGAAGCAGGCGGAGTGGTGCGCGGCGCAGGCGGCGGCGGCCAGCAGCTCGGGCGCCACGTAGTCGGGCGTGCCGCCCGCGCCGCCCGCACCCTCCGACAGCCGCGCGCATGACCCGAAGTCGCCCAACTTCACGTGGCCGCATCTAGTGACATCATAGGAAAACTACGAATGTAGTTGGGTTTAGGCATTGTACAAAGTACAAGGCATTTGGAAATCAACAAACATATCTGTACTTAAAAGAATGAATAAGAGTGAAAAGGATATAAGGACATTTCAGGTAAATGATGTAGGATGAGTCTTTGAGGTAAAAAGGATTATGAATTGCGTACGTGACACTTTAATAGTTTACAAATATAAGCAGATAGCCAAAGATGCTGATAGCTAAGTCCAAACTAAAATGTAATAAAAACATAAGTAGTTTTTAACTTGTAAATACATTTAAATTGATATGTAATAGATCCAATACTGGTTGATGGTGTGTGTGTATGAAGACAAGAATAAATCTAAAAAACGTATCTTTAAGGATTGCAATATTTGGCGCCCTGTGCTCTACTCCATAATGACTCTAGTGTGGTAATATAATAAAAAGTTTTTCCCACCCTTTTATTGTTCCACTGCTGAACATGGGCATCCTCTCAGGATTAAAGTTAAGGCCATAGTCTACCACACTGGCCAAATGTGGGTTAGCAGATTTCATACATGATCTCCAAGATATGTAGGTTTTCTCAAGATGGTTTCCTTCTCATTTATAGCAAGTAATATGTTATCTTATACCACACATTTTTGTAAAAGGTCCATGCCTGGATTTTTAATCCAGAGCCCTGGAGTGAACCACTAGTCTATTACTACTACATATAAGTAACAAAATACAATTAATATCTTTGATAAACACTAAATTCAAACCACATGCTTACCTATCCAGTAATATGTTATGTGGCTTGATATCCCTGTGCACGTAACCCATGCCATGTAGAGCTTTCAGAGCGTGTGCTATTTCGGCCACATAGAATGCCGCATCACACTCGGGCAGTGGGTGGTTGCGACGCGCGATGAATCCCGCCAAGTCGCCACCATTGCAAAGCTCCATTACCAGATACAGTGTGCTACTGTCCTGTTGGTGAATTTTTGTACACAGGTAATTGTTGTATACATGTATATGTATATATATATACTACACATATATACACGTATACATATGTATCATCTTTATTTCACTTACACCTTCAAACTAGTGCATATTCAGATATTGGTTAAACAGAAATATCATTGGGTACTATGCAGTAGAATGGATATTTTTGTAGTCCAGTTACAATGAAGAACACATCTATTGCTGACCTGTAGAAGTGTTTTAGTAATTGTTAATACCTACTTACTGACTACACTAAATGCTTAACATCAAGTAAATAAAGAACATAACTTTTTAAGTTCTTTCAATACATCAACAAATAAAAATGCTATAACCTATAAGTTCAATTGTGAAGTGTGGGTAATCAAAAAGCTATATTTAGAGATATCAATAAGCTTCAGTGAAGCTTGACTCCTACCTGAAAAGCATACTGCAAGTGTGGTATCCAAGGGCCCTGGGCAGTGGCTAGTACATCACGTTCATCCTCAGCACCAGCAACTCGTTTGTACGCATCCTCTTTACGAACACTTTTCAGTGCATACACATCACCCGTTTGTTTCTCTCGTACCATCTGTAACAATTCACCAAGGATGTAAAGTTAGTTCTGTAAGGTATCATACAAAAAGACATAGGTGGAGAATATTGCGAAACTTTTCTATTGTACTCCTTCAAAACTCCCCCTTGTGTCAAGAAACCTGCTGAGACAATTAACAAAATTGTACAACATTTATAGTACACTTTAAATTGATTTTTATATTGCATAAAACAATGATGGATTAAATGGCAATTTATGATTTTTCTTTATTTATTAAAATTGAGCACTCACATGTACATCCCCAAAGTGTCCCCTACCAATGGTCTGTATGATATCAAAATCAGTTAAACAGACCCGGGCTCTGCGGAGGTCTGCCAGTGTACTGCGATCTGTAACAAAAAATGTATAAATAGTAAGTGTTGAGCCCTATTACTGTATATCATTAACCTTTTTATCAATCTGCAGTTGGACATGGGTCTGTGCTCAAACGAGATGGGTTCTCTCAGAAGGGTATTCCTTGCTATTGCAACACAATGAGTATGATGTGCACATGTCCATCACCAGAGCATGTTCCATTAAAAATAACGTTTCGACAAGAAATGTGAAGAAACAAGCGACAAGAAAGCAATTACACATAATTCGGCATACTTTATTACTATCCCATGTGTGCTATTAATATCGCCCACACAAAACTATACGGTTTAATAAATATTGATGGAATTGGCCCCCTTCCTTGCTTTACAATACCCAAAGTGGTAGTATTGTGGCAAATTCAAATAATCTTTTGATATCGAATCATTTATATGAGCGTTTTATGAAATATGCAAGTTATATAAATCTACAATACTTAACTAACATTTGTCAACAAAACACCGTACGAGCTCGTCGCACTTTTTAACTGGATCCTCATTGCACTCATCATATAAAACTGTTAATGCATCCAATAGCGCTTCACGGTTTAACGTTTTTCTATTTAGTTTAGTTGTTCCACTAGTTACTTTGCCTATTATTTGACGATTCAATCGCGTGACTCTTACTGCAATCGCTTCTTTTGATGGCTCCATATTATTTATTTACAAATGAATATTCGGTATAAACAATTATTCAATCATTTTTAAGTTTTGTACGTAAACATGACTTTTAAGAATGGATGGTCATTTTCCTATCAACGTTTCCCCAGAATGATCATGGTACCTAGAAACCGTTATTTCAAAAATTGAATTTAACAACGACAGATAATTTTTTTTATTCAAGTCCGCCGCAGTAACACACAAAAGTAAATTCAATTATAGAGCCAAAAGAATGAGTATTTTAGTACGTATTTCATACTATGTCTACAAAAAAAATCATACTAAGAAATAAAATTAGTTTTAACATCATTAAATAGGCATACAAAAATTACGAACGCTATAATAAAACTATTTGTACGGTTAGATTACAATGCGGCAAAAGATCTTCTAATGGTTCACAAATCCATAGACAGTCACTATATACTATAAATAGAACACGTTATAATTTTTTTTTTTTAACTTACCACATTATTATTTATCACTCTTGTTACATGCCTTTACAATATGACGATTATGAAACTCTAATTTTAAACCTAGTATTTTACTAGTGTTGCAGTTAGGTTTTCAATATTGAAAATTACTTGTAGGTGTATCTACTATTATAAAAAACCAATGTTGACTGTTTTTGACAGGTCTCGGAATGTCTAACGTGGATTAGTTAAATTAGTTTACACTTCCGACCTCAGCATGTATCGAGTTGTATGGACTTCACAATCGACACGAAATAAAAAGACTAAAATCGCAGGAATTAATATATTAAACGACTTTTAGTATTTAGTTTCTTCCATGTTCCTAATCGCTTAATACGTTTGGGTATATAATTGTTTTTAATAACGGCTGATGTTTCTTACGAAAGTAAAGAAGCGTACAATATTTGTTATGTACCTGTCTTGTATTGGGTTGGTCTTTTCACCCACAATTCTAAATAAAGTTGCATATTCAATTCGTTTCAATAAATACTTCTGTTTAATCTAAAAGTCTCAAAATAATTAAATTGCGGTAATGACATTTATATTTTTAATAACGCATATTGGGTAGAATGCAATGGAAATCCGAACGGAATTGAGATGAACCAGAACAGTTACGACTAAAGAAGTAGTGAGTAGACGAATGAAGAAAAACGTCATAAATAAGATGTTTTTAATAATGTCTAGATTACTAAAGGCGAGCATTTTAGTGCTATAATATAGCAACGCGTGAGTGACGAAATATAAATAGGGCAAATAATATTTTATTGATGCACTTCTGGATACGGGTCTCTTGTCAGAATGATAAAGAAAGAAGTGCGTTCCCTGCCAGTTTTCTGCACGAATGTTTAATCCATCGAGATGTATTTAATTTTAAGAACACTCGTAACATCTTCTAATTAAAAGCGTCGGTTAGATGCGAATAGACGCCCCGAGCGAATGAATAAAATAACAACCATTGAGTTGTCGCTACACTCATTTTTATTTGTAACTAAACTATTGTATACCAGCGTCCATTCCTGAAGTTGTAATTATTACTAAGAAACTGTAATTGATAACTGATATCGACTGAAACAATTAATACAAACTTTTATATTCAAATTATGTTAAGAAAACTCAATTTGAAAGCTGTCAAATCCTACTACAACATGGGTAATTTTTATTATCTTCATAAAATAATACTGGAAGTTTTTTCCGCCAGCTTCTATCTCCCGGTCTACCGCATAAATCACCACCAGTGTTAGTTACAGTTTGTATAGGGTTTTCTATTAAGGGCGGGTCGATGGAAGAAGTGACGTTGCCTATGGTCGTTTGGTTTCAGCTTCTGGGTCAATTGAGTTTTGTATGGGTCCAGGCCCAAATCACGACGCAAAATTCGCCATGTTGTGGTCTGTGACAGGCCAAGTTCTTGTGAGCGACGCGGAATTGACTGCCTCGGATTCTGTTGCACACTCTCACGAACAGCGGCGAT
>DWJK01000738.1:0-20043 GCA_018248815.1 Croniades pieria auraria
TTACGCAGGTACCAGGGTGCCCCGGTTGCTCTGCGCATAAAACGGTTTTGTAATATTTGGAGGGTGTTAACTGATTTCACGTGTGCAAAAGTGATACTGGCATAAGTCATAATGAGTCTGAGACAGGCTAGCCTGTGTCAGACTCATTATGACTATGTATGGACGAACTTTTGAGCGAAGTTCCATCTTACTCTTCCCGTTGATAAGAGGGAATAGGCGCCCTAGTACGACAGCTGCCCTATTTCTGACTGTCCGAATGTGCTTACTGAAAGATAAGCACGTGTCTAGGGTGACGCCCAAGTACTTGGCCTCATTGGTCCAATGTATGGGTTTGTTAAACAGTTGGATAGGTCGCAGAGTGCGGCCGTCCTTCTTTACTCTGAACTGCCTCTTATTGAAGCAAACAGCTGCGATTTTTATTTCGGTTATTTTTAATCTTTATAAAACATCATGATAATTTATTCGTCGTTTTGGACAAGTTATACTAATTATTAGCAAGCCAACATTATTACAGTAAAAAAGATTTGCCCAAAATTGTAGGTAATTAACAGAAATAGTTTAATATAAAGCGATAAAAATATTCACTACCATTTACTTAATAATATAAAAATATATTTCTTAAGTTTCATGAACGGCTTATTATGTTGGCAGTTGGATTTATTTTACTTTGCTTATCAATTCAAAAAAGCATCAGTGACAGTAGCGGCGCGGCCATCTTTATCTTAAGTTTTGTGAATTTGTGGGTGATCGCAGCTTCGTGAAACTGGAATTTACTTTAGTTCCAACCTGCTACGGGGTTAGCTGGGTTTGAGAAAATATTTATATAAAAATAAAATATTTTAATCATAAATAAAAGACAACTAAGTACTGTTTAAAAGTGCAAATTTTGGGAGAGGTGATTGCTGTTACCTTTTAGGAGCGGGTGTTCAAAACTTTTAATTTTTGTGTTAAATTTGACTACTAGAAGTGTAGTAGACCTCGAAAATGTCTCATGATCACGAACCCTCAGGCGGGCTGATGCCCGTAAGTAGATTAGCAGTATTTTGTATTATACGATTCATGGCGCCATTTTCTTTTGCCGTATCATGTATCTATGAGGGTATTGAATGATTTATAGATGATTCGTGCGCTGGTGAAGCCGCCTGACGAGCTAATGAATCCTCCGAAACCAAAAAAGCCTCAACACCCATATTACAAACGACCGGGTAGGGGTCACAACCGCGACTGTTGCGATGCTTGCGACGAAGGTGGCGATTTAATTTGCTGTGATCGCTGTCCAGCCAGTTTCCATCTTAGTTGCTAGTGAGTATCGTTGCATATTCAAAACCTCGGTATCTTAATTCAAGTATAAAATGATCAAATCTCTGTAACAGTAACTGTTCCCGCCTTGTAATTATTTGTTTTCTTTTGTAAACACTATGCACTGTATAATATATATGAATTTCGCGGACTTGTCCTGATCATGATTACTGTTAGTTGACAACATTGTTCGTTGTTGTGTGTTAGAAAATGTATTGCATACACATTACATTTTCTATTTTATTGTAGCTTTTACTTAATTTGTTAACTATCTTTTAATGAAATTTATAGTGATCCACCTCTAGAGGAGGACGATATTCCTGCCGGGATCTGGTTGTGCAAGGCATGTAGAGCTTATGATGCTGCACATCCAGAAAGCAGTCGAGGCACATCTCCCGTGGAAATTGAGCGGAAAACTAGGTAACTATTTAATTTCTAATTATTTATTGTCAAATATCTAATTTTTGGTGCCAGATTTCCTTCATGCTTAGTTTATAGACATTAAGAAGATAGTAGTAACATATTAAAATGTCAGTTGTGAAATCAATGTGTGTCAAAAATAAGGTAACAATAAAATTAGTAAGTACTGAACCCACACTCTGTACCATTATAGTTTGTTAATAATCTAAGGCAATAGCGGTCAGGTAGAGAGCTTTCCAGTTGGATTTTTAAGGGTAGAAAATCAGACCGAGGTGAATCATTTATAGGTTACTTACAATTAGAATTTTGTCAATGTTGAAGATACCTAGATATATCAAATTAATTGTCTTTTAGTAATATGAACATTTCCAATTTTCTAAAAGATATATCAAATTAACTATTTTATTGTAAATCTTGATTTTTTAAAGCCTATTCTATAATATAAACAGTAGACTTTATAAAATCAATAGTATATTGAAACACTTAAAATTTAGAAGTCGTGGTAATTCAAAAAAGAAGGCTGAAGCCAAGAGGGAAGAAGCTCTGAAAGAGGAGGTAAGAAAAGAAATCAGGCGAGAGGAGCCTAGTAAGGGAGAGGGCAAAACAGCAGACATGGACATTGATCAAGGGGAAGATGCTAAAAGTGACTCTGAAAGGGAATTAACACCAATGGATTTGCTTGTCAAGGCTGCAAAAGCCATTAACCCAAAGCAATTTGAGTTGCCGAGAGAAATGAAGGTGCCAATCACATTCCCTGGAACCGAAAAAGGTGTTTCATTTATGCTTGTTATTGAGATAATAGTTATTGTTGAAGCCATAGATAAAGGTACAAAATACGCACATAAGATAAAATGTCATCATATCATAAACTTGCAGAGTGCATCAAATTGTTGCTGCTGACATTGTGACTTTTGATATAAACAATTCATAACAATTTATAATTGGCAGTAATGTTCATGTTTATTATTGTCATTGATTTTTGAATTTAACTGTGCATGGCTTGAAATGATAATATGTTGAATTGTTAATATGTTGTTTGCATTATGATAGGAGATAGGAGAATTTGCACTGACAGCTGTGAGGTGCGAGTATTGTAACTGTTTGTGTTGTACACACAGACAAGCGAAGCAAGGCGCGCCAGACAAGTGGGGATGCTTGGGGCAACAATGTGCCCTTTCCGGCCAAAGAATGCTTTGTGTGCCGGGGCAATTGTAAACATGCTCCGTTGCTGCAGTGTGACTACTGCCCATTGCTCTTCCATCAGGTATGGAATTAAGCACATTTGAATAAGAATGCCATGTGCACCTAAATAAATACATAATGACACATAAAACATATTTATGTTGCATCAAACTTAGAAATATTCCCCTATGAACAAGTTGGTGTCAGAGAGCATTTAATATTATAACATAGTTGTACTGAGTATTGATTTGTTCGATTAATATCATGTTATATGAATGTTAATAATAGATAATGAATAGCTGCCCATTATATATATAATCACATTAAAAATATAGAATAAATGTTATAATAAATATGAGTCACATTTCTAGGACTGTTTGGACCCACCACTGACGGCCCTACCAATTGGACGTTGGATGTGTCCAAATCATGTTGAACATTTCATTGTAAGTATGGTTTTACTGTATTATTCTTATTGTTATTACACTTAGTTTCTTTGAGAGCAACATCACCCTAGTGATTTACACTTTAGCCCAGAGACCTAGGCTTCCAATCGTGGTACACGTCTCAGCCATTCTAAGACCAGTTAAGCTTGCCAACCCTTTGGGATTTGGGCAGATAGAAACATCCTTCAAATTCTTAGAGTTAACCAACCAAGTGTTAAAATGTAGAATTATATTTGGGTCACCCATACCACAAAGTCTAAAGACAAAAGTCTTTAATAAATGAGTCCTACCTCTCATGACCTACGAAGCCGAGATGTGGACACTGACAGTGTGACTGGTCCACTAATTTGAGATCGCACAGCGAGCTATAGAAAGGGCTATGCTCGGCGTTTCTCTGAAGGATCGCATCAGTAATGAATTGATTCGACAGAGACCCCAAGTTATCGACATAGCCCAAAGAATTAGCAAGGTGAAGTGGGCTGTTCACATCTGTCGCAGAACCGATAGCCGCTGGAGCAGTCGTGTTCTGGAGTGGAGACCGCGACCTAACAAACGTATCGTAGGATACCCTCAAGATAGGTGACGATATACGCAAAGTGGCTGGCAGTGTTTGGATGCGAAGACCTGAAGATCGAGCTCAGTGGCGTGCCATTGGAGAGGTCTATGTCCAGCAGTAGACGGGATTGATAATGACGAGATGAATACTCGAAAGTATCATATAATTTCGACTTTGTCTTAGAACTAATTCATGACGAGATGTTAGACCAACAGTTATTTTTTAAATTATGGTACTGAATACTGCAGTATGAGCATCATAATTTGGCATTTAGAGTAGACCCATGGGTCAAACACCGTATGGATGGTTGTATCATAATTATTGTGTTGGCTCTGTTTATCAGATTGATTGGTTTCTTTCACTAGGACTTGAAAATGGTGAACACCATATCAGTGTCAGAGCGTGTGGCCTTGTGGGACAAGTTCTGTGGACCCATAGATCAACACGCTATTAAGGTGGATTTCCTGCGACGCGCCAGGCGCAACAATCCCGCTTTTCGGTAAGGAATACGTCTAGCTTTATTCTTTAAGGTGTTCATTTGTTTACGCTCATTCTGAATCATCAGTGCACTTCGACGTGATGCCTTACAACTCTTGCGAATACATAAATTATTCTACTTGATAGAAGCGTACCACAATCTAGCGACTCGTTCGTGCATTTATTGACTATGCTTAATGTTACATGCGATTGTAACTACTATATGAGAAATTATTATCTGGGTACTCTTCTTTTAATTACTATTGATATTTAAGATTGTATCGCCGCCCATTACATTTCTTTATTTTACTGTATTAAATGTACAGTAGCCGAGTCAGTGGTAAATGTTACCTGTAAGGCGGCGTCCATTAATTACTTGAGGTGCTTTTAGTGTTTTTTGACCAGGTTGAGATTTCATGAGATGTTGCTCAAGCCCCTCCCCCACTCTCCAATCTCTCATGAGATTTTCCAAAATGCATGTATCTCGTAAATGTATCGGATTTATTCTAAAAGACAAAAAAACATTTGCTTAATATTTTTATTTAAGACTAATCAAGACTCCTGACATTACTGAGTACGTAGAGTACAATTACAGTGATAAGTAAACAATAAAATACTTAAATCGATACATAAGATTAAATACTATTTTGTTGCAATTCTATTCTGTTTCTTGCGAAAAAAAAATACGTAATATTTGTCGAGACCTCTTTGCCTAAAGTAAAATTAGATGAAATTCGACTTGACCCGCTCTTCCCCTTGAACGCCTCACTTAATTAATGGACGCCCATTAAGATGTAAGAGTACAGGTGATATGCAAAATATTAGGCGATTAGAGCAGCTGTGCTTTGCGATCCCCGACCAGAGTGCTAAGAGTAGTTATTGGATAGAAACCCTTTTAGGGAGGCTTAAGTATAAATGTGAATTGAGACCGGGTGAGAACGATGGACAGCTAGGTACGGAAAACAAAGCGGAATTGAAAAATAATCGTTTCGTACGGCACAAAAACCCACCCTTGACTATATTGAAACTGTTACACCATCACTAAACGCTATTATCGATTCTATTCAACTTTAAACTAGTCTAAAAGTAGTCTCGCAATCGATGCTAAAAGATTTAACCCGTGTCCAATGCTGGAACGTATTATATTAATTTGTGGGTCTGTCAGTATTAGTTAGTTTGATTCGTTTGTCTTAACTGTTTAAAGCCTGTTTCATTTCTCGTTCGCAACCCCCGACAGCGGTCTTTATTATATAATAGACACAGGGAAGGGTTCATCCGCGGCTGCCACTCACACTCAAGTTTGTTTTAACATTTACGAATTTAGAAATTCAGGCGTATACAATTTTTTTTTTTTGATGTTCATGTCGATCGAGTCTTCGGTTAATGACACGCGATTATGATCTAAAACAAGACTACGAAATTAAACCAAGGCAATGAAATTTGCGAGATAATGTAGATCGGTAAAAATAATGGTTTTATTAGTACAATTAATAGTGACCTTGACTGCTAAGCCTGGACTTGTCGGTTCGATTCCGATTCAGGGTATAAATATGTATGATGAGCATGAGAATTCGTTCGGTTTAGATGGGAAAATTATCCAAGTACTTATCACTTTTAAATTTTACGTATGTATTTTATCAGCTTTGGGTTACATATGTATATTATAACGAGGTATTGTTTGAATGTGAGTTAAGAACATCTACAAAAAAGTCCCCAATGGTATATGTCCATCTCCTAAGGTTAACCAACAGGAACCAGTTTTATCTTTTACATATTACAAAAAAAAAATGTGTAATCTACGAAGCTATTTTAAATATTGCAATATTATTCCTTATTCAACTGAATACGTTAGATACGTTATGCATTTAACTTAATTCAAAATTCACTCAGGAGTTATCCGCAAAATAAAACCTAACCAGCGTGAAAGCAGATTCAAGTCTGGGTCTCACATCGGATTCGAGATTCGCTCGATGTCAGGATCTAATACTTTGTGTCACAAAGTTCATCGGGCCATCTAGCTATAAGTATAAAATATATTCTACCTGCACTCAACTACTTAAGTACATTCGGACAGAACCCGAAATGTAAGCATTATTAATATATTTACACTGGTAGATAATGAAAAATATTATTTATTCGATAACTTTTGTTCGGGCACGGTAGAAAAACGCTTCTACTTTCGCTTTTAGCCATTCGCGGCCCGTGCATATTTCATTTGAAATAATCAGATACGAGACTGCTTGTACAGCGTCTATCACTCTATTTTCGTTTACATTTCACGTGCTATGAATAGATGATTGTTGACGACAACAATATTTTGCACTCCATCTCATACCTTAATCATTTGATATAAATAGAAAGCTACGGAGCTTGTAACTTGCTCTTTTTGACGTATAAAATATAACGAGAAGAAATGTTATGTTGAGAAGATATGTTAGAAGGATGTATCTAAGAAAATTCGAAAAGGTTCAATGTAAGACAGGAATGAGAGATTGTTTTGTGTCTGCGTTCGCTTCCTATTACGGTCTGACGGATGGGTAGCTTGGCTACAATTAGAGTATAAATATTAGTAATGAGAATAATTGCTTATAATATCATTACTTTTCCGATCTCAAGAAGAAATGTGCAAGTGGACATTTCTATCGCTGTCAAATCGATATTCTAAAAATTAACCACCTAAGCTGTAAAGAGCTCTATGGAAATAACACATCCAAGCGCTTTAAGAGGTATTTGTTTATATGAAGATTACCTACGGCTTAGGTATGTAGGTGAGGTTTACTCAGTCAGTTGAACTATTTGTGGCAGCGACAGCTTTCGTATGCTAATATTTCTTTCAATCAAGTCACCAAGGCCTTGAAGTCACATGTCACAGTCTTAAAGTATTGACATATCTTAAACATATGATCTATTGTAATTATTATATTATTACGCCAGCTCGCCTACCGGGTAGGCAGAGAGCAATGTGTGTCGAAAATCTCTCTCTATCTTTACAGAGCTGAAGTGCTCTAGACACTCCACAAATGACAGCTATTGGTGAACTTTTGTTTCGCGGTGCACGTTTTGCGTTCTTTCCCTATTGTTGTCATAACGTAACAATCGACAAACGTCGTCGGATGCTGTCGGGAACAATGGATCTTGCTGATTACTATGAGGTATCCGTGACAATATGTACTGCGGTCAATGCGATGCGGCTCATTTAATCTCGGAGTTCATAGTCACCTATTTTACCCAATTTCGGGTACTCTTTATTTATACGGCCTCTATACGCAACCTGCATGCCTGTATGAAGAAAGTGGTGAACGTCGAGAAATCGCGTAAGATCACATTCATTAATTGTAGAGATATTCGAGTGTCGGCGCTGTCTGACGTGGTGGGTGTAATAGTAATATTGCGTTTCGAGACCTGTTTGCAAAATGTTAAAAACATGAACGTGAAGAAGAACTTTTTGAACAATAAAATGAAGTTAAAGTATGGTGGTATTGTAGCATTAAGGTGCCGGCACCGGAGCGCGGGCGTGTGATCGTGCCGCCGATGGTGCAGCAGCATTACAGCAACCCGCCACCCCTGCTGCCTTCCCGCAGGGAGTTCGTTCGCTGCGCCAATGGTAACCGTGAACACACACTCGATGTTCATGTAGCTTACTCGCTGAGGGGTCAATACTGTATAATAATAAGTTTAGGTATTTTAGACTGTCAAGCATTATTACAAAAGTCAGGAAGTATCCCTCGCTACATCAAGATAATGCCAGATGCATATGAGTAAAGTAGAGTCAGCGCAGGGTGAACATTTACGTCAGGTCTATGTGGGCAGGAATATTTGACCTGGCGTGAAGCAAAAAATAAATCAGTTGCAATAACGTTGACGAAAATGTGTTAATTTATAAAATTATACTTACTTATCTCATTGTTTGTGTCTTGCAACCGAAAATAGCGAAATATCAACGTGTTTAAGGTCGATGTCAAAAGGTGGTGTGATTAACTCACAACATAGCCCCCAATTTCAATGACATTGAGATAAAAATGCAACTTTGTAGAAATGAGTAAAAATAATTCTTATTGCATCATATTTATTAAAACATACTTGATTTTTTTTGCATTCAGTGAATCGTTCATTATAAACCGGATAAGGCAACACGTGTACACTTTACGCTGCTTAAACGCATTTTTCTGTTTTTTTTTTAAATATTGTAATGCTTCGTTAGAATTAAATTGCTGTCTATCTCAACACTAGCCGCTACTGCGTCTCTAGTGAAAAGATATAGCTTGTAGCATTTGCGTGTGCCAAAAGATTGTTGAAATCGACATTTATTTGTAGCTACGTTCCACGTTGTACTGGGAGTACATACAGTTAAATTCACTCTAAAATGTTACTTTCCTTATTGTGATTGTCTCTCTGTCCACTTTATGTGGTGTCTGAAGTTAGGCGTAACATTGCCCGTGTTTAAGAATTCAGATTTCTATACATTTAGATGGTCCCTACCTAGCTACATTCAGTTCTCAGAAACCTGAAGGACAGTGGCACTTACGATGAGTCTGAGGAGGAAGCCGATATTGATGAAGACTCTAAGCATAAAATCTGCATGAACATGTCCTGCCCCAAATACACCGGCGAGGGTCAGTGCCCCCTAGAGACTACCAAGCTGCATGGTGCCAGCAAGGAGGAGGCCGAACACGATCTGAAGTCCATAACTGAACCAAAAGTATGTTCAAATATCTACCTCCTGGAAGATATTCATTTGGCTTTGCGTCGTAATTTTTTAAAATATAAATATAGTCAGTCATTACGCACTTGCCTTGCGTGGCAGTCTATGGCCTTAACGCTTTGGATTATGAAAGTAAACTCATGTCTAACAGTGGAGTGACCAAAGGGTTGACGATGATGATAATAGCAGTTGAGCATATTCATGCAGACCACTTCAGGTTATATGGTATCTGCAAGCCTTAGACATCTATTAAACTGTCTGGATTATGCTGCAACGGACTACTGATCTCTTAAAACGCTCTGTGTCTGTTGCAATGTTTTAGAATATTTTGGATGTTACCGCTAAAATATATGTAGATATATTTGCTGCAGCATAAATACTATACATAGGATATTAAATATTATTTGAAGATGATACACTAATATAAAATCACTGAACACAACTGATTGATGAATTTGTTATATATATTTTAGCATATCACGGAGCGTTCTGTCGACCCGTCCACCAGTGACCACTCGGATTCCGACTTCGAGCAACAAATTCACACTACTGTAAAGAGACGCAAGGCTTTCACTGCTGAAAGCTCCAGCCCCAAGCACGCCAGCTGCCGCGAGAAGCTCATCCTGCGTGAAGACGAGGACGTGGAAGAGTTGATCGCAACTGCTGATGATCAGCTGAAGGAGTTGGACGAGAGGCTGGTTAAACTTCTCGCTTGGCAGAGAGTACAACAGGTATGAATCAGATATTGAAGTGCGGCTGGTTGGTCGTTTAAGAAATTGAAAAATGGGTGATATTGAAGATATCGGCCGTAAGTAACCTACCTGGTTTAACAGGTAATTGGATATACATACTTTCAAGTAATTGTAGCAATTTTAAAAATTCATATTCTCTCAATTAAATGTTAATGCCGGGAGTGTTTCTGGGCTATCCGCTGCTGGGCTCGCGTCTCAAGTTAACATTCTTTACAATACTTTGAGATCAAGAGAAATATGAAATTGTTGAAAGAAATGCAGTTAATGGCTAATAAAAGATAGATTTCTATAATAGTAACTGGCTTGTTGGTAGTGTTTATTGAACCTGACTGGTGAGCTGGTGGTTACGGATTCAGTTTAGGTCGTTTAGGACAAATATTTGTGTGATGACCACCGATATTTATTCTGTCTGTGTAAGTTTGTATGTATATGTATAGTTTATGATTCATTTGGTAAACATAAAAATTGTTTTCGACCAGATCGCAGCTGGAGAAATGATTGGCGGACGCTGGCGCCGCGCTCCCGGTTCCACCAAGTGGGCGGACCGTGCGACGGCGGCTATTAAGGTACCCGAGCGCGCCAACCTAGCGCAACTCGGAGTCAACCTGCTGCCATTACCGTCTGAACTGCTCGAGCGCGAAGACCGTGACCGTATCTCCGAGATGGTGTGGGGGGAAAAGCCCAAAACTCCGCCACCGCCCCGCACACCCTCACCCCGCACCGAGCTCAGGGATGCCTTCATCATTGCGTCGCTCGTCCGCGTCAGCACCCCGCTGGGGTAAATGAGCCAATATATTAAAATATGTTTTTTGAAGTTGCACTTCTTTGGTGCGTTCTTTTTTATCACGCGCCGAAGTTGTGAGACCGGACTAAACTCGTACTTATTTTTACTTAAGATGAATTTATGACATATTAATTAATTTTAGTTTAAACTTATGTTATAAAATGAAGTCTGAAGCTATTTGATAAAAATTCCGTCCAAGGGTCAAAAGGCCCTGTTTAGTTTCTCTAAATTAAAGAGTTAAGAGGAATAAAGTAATACTTGATTATAGATCACATCACATATGTATGTACTTTGATAGCACTGATAAAAAATTACATGTTCGTTTTGGTATTTGTTGTATAGGAGTTGCAACGTGGCCAAGTTGGATGAGCCCATCGCCATGCGCAGCAACTCGCTGCGCGTGGGCTCGCAGCCATGTTGCGACCTGGTGCTGGACGGCAAGTGCCGGCGCGTGTCACCTATGCATGCGATCATCTTCCGCGATCAGGTGGGGACAGTGGTTACGAGAAAAAAAAACTCGTTATTACCATACGGAAATTAAAAAAGTAACAATAATCCAATGGATGACAATTCAGCCTCCACCTTCTTGGTCCTGGGTTCACATCAATTGATAGTAATTATGATTATAGGGATTTGCAACATTTCATTTGGTATACTCCTTTTAGTGACATAATTTTGAACAGTTTGATGATTATACTAACACATAACATTTTCTCTATAGGTAACCAACTACTTTGAGCTACTGAACTACTCGGAGTGGGGCTCGCAGGTGAACGGTGTAATGTACGCGTGCGATCTCACTCCGCGCCCTACGGAGCCGCCGCAGAGCCCCGAGGCGGCGGCAGATGCCCGCGCTTCCGTGCTCCGTAACCTCGTAGGCAGAAACATGCCACGGCAGCCCACGTGAGCTTCTATTTCATTTACATAGTGTTCAATCCTTGCGAACTGCGTCCTTGCGAACACCCCGTAACGGACCTGACCTGATAATATAATAATAACAACAAAGCACACACAATGCAAATAAATTAATAGTAAGTTAGATGTGGATCAAATCTTTTTCATCACCTAGGTAAATCGATATTTTGTTCACTTCATTAGGACTAGGTAGGTAATGTCAGTCGTTATATCGGCTTGTGATTCGGGATAGGTCTGCAATGCGTCACATTACTTCCACAGTCACAAGGCAAAACACAAAACAATATCACTAAAGATGTAAGTTTGTTGCAGTGATCTTGTCAGTTGTTCTTGTGCAAGAGAGAACAATGAACTGTTAGATAGATGTGTCTTCCTCTGTGGTATCTCAATATTTATATATTATTTGTATTTCTAAGCGGAGATGAATTATTCGCTGGAGCACGTTATGAATAATATTAATAATTTTTTGATACTTTTCCATACACGGCCATTTGAACCCAAAGTAGATCTTGTGTTATCGTGCCCAGCTGGCCCACAAGCTAAATATATATGTATATATTTGTATATACAAATATGAAGAAATGTTCTATAAAAATACTTCTTTTACACTCAAACAGAGCTCATAGTTGTGCTCGTCACACAAATATTAGTCTTGGATGGGAATCGAACCCATGATGCCGCCAGGCTCAGCTGTCATGTTCATTAACGACTGAACCAACCGGCCAATTAATGGCCACTAATATTGCGTTAACATCTGCAGAGTGGAAGGCCCAGTGACCGACGAGCCGGAGGATCCGTGCACGTGCCCCAAGAAGCCCCCGAGCACCGTCGGCGCCTGGGAAGGCGCCGCCCTCGTACCCCACGGAGCGCTATTACAATTTGGCTGTTACAGATTCGTCTTCAGCATCACAGACGCCGTCGCTTTCCCTTACGAGAGCAAGAACAAGAAGCCGGCTCTCTAAATATTTAATATAGATTATTAAAAATACATGATTTCAAAAACGTAACAAAATCAACTTGTTACACAGACAGTTTCATACTTTCATAGCAATTTATATTTTTTTCGTTATAATTTTATCGTGGCGATTCTAGCGATTTTTGCATGATTAATAGAGTCGCCTTAGGTTGCGTTGTTATCAATTAACAATTTGTCTAAAAACTAAAGCTACCACTTACTTATCCCTGCCATGACGTTCCGGCGTAGTCTAAGTCATTAGTGTGATAAGTTTGCATCTTCGCATTTCATATTGAAATATAAATATTTTCGCGATTAGTAAAGTTATACTTTTTTGGCCGCCTTGAAAGTGACTATATCGTATACCATTCGAAGCTAAGATTTAAGAAGAGACAAAACATAGTAAACAATTGTAGGACAGGGTCAGAGTATATCACTGACATGGGGGCGTTATTTCCGCATGTAGGTATATAAAAAGCGATAAAGTATTTCAAAACAAAATAAATGATAATAATTAGGATATTAAAAAAATTCGTAAAATTATAACTGGGTGAAACAGAAATTAATGTATTTCCTAAATTTATTATCTTATACATATTTTTGTCTTTTTTTTCTTTACGGGGAGACACCCGGGAGAGGCATAGTGCCTTTTCCTGTACCCTTCGATTCCTACGACTATGCGGCCACATATATCATCGTCCTTCCCGGATCGCCTCTTGAACCGTTCGAGCTCCCATTCTAACCATTCGCAATCCCGGAAGCCTCCTTTTCGTCGAGGTACAGGGACAACATCTTGTTATCTACAACAAATAATCTACTCGAATTGTATCCACGTGTCTGTCAGTTCCTCATTTCAACTTAACAAGTTGAATCTCGTTACTGTTTGGTTCACGGCAAAGAACTATACCTGACTTCTATAGCGCGTTGCTTTTTTTACTTACATTGTGTTTGCATGTTTTTGTGTATGTTCCGTACATCACGTTACATATCCCCTCACGGAACACAACAGCCTAGTTTATAGTCGAGTGTGTATTAGGATTAAGATGAGTTACGGTGACCGATTCACACTGGGTGATGTCAAGGTGTGATGTATGTCTATTCTACTGATCTAGAAAGATTGTTGTGACATGTACAACATGGATAACATTTTTTGTAAAACGCTGAATAGCTTTTTCGAAGTGGTTGTGAGGCGTAGTAGACCTAAGTATTTTAATATCGTTATACAATATAGATATTCGTGTTTAAATGAAATGCGCCAAGTTTCCTATACGATGTTCATCCTAATGTTAATCGGTGATTGTAAATGGAAGTCAAATATTAAGTGCCTCACCGACATTTCACAATGAGACTGTGACACGGTCTCATTGTGCCGCACGAGAGGTGTCGCTTGGTGAGCTGTCTGAGACTGAAGGATCTCATCATTTATAGGGCATTTACAGTTTATAAGTTCATAATCTTATTGATGTTTACCTCTACATACTTTTGTAACAATACGATTGATCGTATATCGCAATAACTATAGCGTTAATATGTTATGTCGCATACAGACGTGTATCTTCGTGAGCGATAACATTTTAGGTGTCAAGTGAGTCGTCGGGTGCACCTGAAGTGTACGTGATGGATGTGTTCATGGCTTAGGTGAGGACGTGATCAGTGTGAGTGTGTTGAAAGTCATCCATTAATTTATAAGAGCTCCCAATAAAATATGAACTTTATAATACAACAATAAGTTATGAACTTGTTAACAGTCGTCTTCGTATAAAACATGTAACTTGATGTTGGTGATAAGAATTATACATAGTTATGGAGTTTTTTGCGCCGCTTCTCCTCTATAATAATGATGGTACAGTGGGAAGATGTCCCCACGTGACACACGACTATTTGATCCCAAAGTAAGCATCAAGACCTTGCGTTGTGGTAACCAGACAGCGGATAAACTACATACCTATATACATATATGTACTTTTTATAGATACATAGATATTTTTAATACTTATATATTAATGTCTGTAATAGGTAGTATATCAGCCGTCTAGTTACTTTGGGATCTGATTGCCGCGTGTGGAGACGTCCCATGATATTATATTCATATTTAATGTATTTTCGTCTCTAACTGGTACAGTTTATTTCTGTAAGTACAGTTGCAAGTTGTAAATAGAAGACTCGCTATAATCCAGTTCATTTATTATTATAACCAATAAAGCACTACTGTTTAGGCACATTATCCACACATGTGTTGTGGAACACTGCTACAAACTTAAAATACGAATTTTATATAAGTCCAAAGGGTTAAATTTAATATTTTAAAGAACATTTTGTCGGATAGCTTCGTTTTGTGACGAGGCTTACATAACAGAATTTTGTAAGTTTGTATCGGTGCTGGCATCATTATAACAGAATAAAAGGGGGTAATATAATCTTAAAAACGTATCAACGAAAATCTGCTGTCGACTCTCAATTTTTTTCTATTATGTATAGGAATGATCAACGAATTTGATATACTTAGATACAACCAGTTTACATAATCATTTTCGAGTCGATTTCATGAAGTTAATCTTTTTCTATTCTTATCATTCCATTGAGTTAATGCTCTTGCTATTATTATAAGTAGTTCATAAGCGCATTATTTATTTACCATTAAGCTGTTAAGTTAACAAATACTTTTTGATATCAAATACTCAACACATAGCATTTAGAATGTCACAATATCCAATGTTTACATATATGTGGACTCGGTAGGATATAAAACTTTCATACGTGTACACCTCGTGACGTCTACGTTCTGCGAGCACGTTAAGGCTCAGCGTTCGGTCTGCACGTGCCGCAGTTCAGCGCTACGATGAAATCTGTGTGTCGTGTTAAATAAAGCATGTAAAGTTCATCGTGTCCTTTCATTTGTACAACCTTGTGGCACTCCCGTTGCCTTCTACGATTCACGATTGTCAAAAATTGTAAGACGAATCGCATCTGATTCGCAACTAACATTATAATAGTTAACAACGATTTAAAAATAAAGTTGATTGTAACTAATATTTGAAAGATCGCTTATTATTATTATTATTAGTAACAATAAATAATTAGAGTTCTATTTAATTTCCAATTGATTTAACTCTGGGTATAACGGAATACAATGAAAAACCATTTTATACACTGTCTAATACTTTATTACATTGTAATTGCTAGTATACAATAAACAGCTCCGCTTTGTACTACAAATACCTTAGGACAACAATATAAGTACACAATACATCTAGGGCCCGTACAGCGCCTGTAAGCCTGCCAGCCGCTAAAGTTGTATCTTACTTGAAGTTAGATAACGTGCAGAAATCAACTTAGCATCCGCTAGAAATGCATTCCTACCCCTTCTACCGTCTGACTGTCTACTTATAATGCTTTCGGCGTCTTCGACGCGTTCTCAGCGAAATGCCTAGTTCATTTCTGCAACTTATAGATACATACAATGGCAACTTTAATTATAGAGTCGTATAATGTTACACCAGGTTCCTCGGATAAAATTGTTATATCATATCATACACCTACAAAAACAACTACAGTTTTGATGAAAACGCCTTGACCAACATTATTGAGTTGTGTTTTACGGTCTATAATAGAGGAATCCTGCACCTGGTGATTTCGTTTTAGTGCATGTTTAAATGTGTATTTAATATGTCCTATGAAATACTGTCGACGAAATTATCTTGATTGGTTAATACGCTCTATCTTCTACATTATTAAGTCTAATTCAAAACATACAATTGTAATAACTGTTTACTAATAGACGACAATACGTGTACCGAAATACATAATACTTAGCTTAATAATACTGTTTATACGGGTACGATACACGAATACCACGTGCAGCAAGCAATTAACTCGGCACTTGTGAGGAATACGCTTCCCCTTATGTCAACTGATTTCGCCCACGAATGCTGCCGCCCTGCCATCGACGCGTCCCTACCTTGCAGTTACGTCATTGTAGCGAAGTGCCTAATTAACTTCTGCGAGTTGTACAATGTTTTTACATAAAAATATCAGCGGTTATAAAAGTTTAGTAAGTGATTGCTTGTCACATGTCCCAGCCATGGATAATAAGAGTAAAGAATACAGGAAATATAAGAAAAGTTCAACGAAGCGTTTAATAAAGTGCGAGTGCTTAAATAATGACACACTTCTTAAAGATGCAAGCGGTGCGTTCGCCCAATACAACAAGGATCAGCTAACGCCTGTGCGTCTCGAGGGTTCGAAGCTCCACACGCTCATCACCAACCTCGATGAGCTCGGTAGCGGATGATTTTCCAAACAGTTATTCAGATATGACCACCTCCGCACGGAGACTTTCTAATACGAGCCATATGAGTCGGACCGCGCGGCCGGGCTGTGGCGAGCCGCGCTCGACGTGGAGCTGACTACTTACGCCAAGCACTATAAGTTGCCGAGCACTACAAGCATGGACCCAGTTTCGTTGTGGGCCGCGCGGTCCGGCTCGTATTTATCTATGTTATTGAGAAATCACTATCGTATTCGTAATATTTTATTGCATTTTGTTCTCTTGTTGTGGAAGGACAGTGCTACTTTAATGAAACACTTGAAGATGGCGAGGATGGGGACTCGGATTTATCCGATGATGGTATTGTGTACTTAGGTTTGGGCCCGTCATACAGTAGTTCTTACTTTAGGGACCCGAGGAACTGGTTCCACTTCAACTGAACTGCTAATTATGATGTTTTATGTTTGCTTGTTTGCTTACATATGGAACCTACAGTTTGTTGTTTCAAAATCAACCAGTTTTTATGCTGTTCACTTTGTTTTTCTTTCAATGGATGGCAATTAAGATAATGAAGAATTTAATCATTTAATTCGTAAATGTTTTAAGTGCGCTGTTCACGATTGCAAAACAGAAAATATATGTTGAAGTCTATGATCAAATGCCTTGCTTGCATTCCTAGGAAGTCTGAAATGAACAAACGGCAGAGGTGTGGAAGGGAGGTTCAAGTGGCGCATTTAATCGTAGTTAATTTATGTATCATTGAATTCATTCGAATCAAAATATGTATTACAATGTGAGGCATTCCAAACGTGCTACTTCACTTACAGCGTGCTAACCACAAGGCAGTGATTAATCAAGTTAAGACGAGTGTGAGCAAACGTAAGCGAGCTAAATTAAAATAGTACAATTTGAAATTTAAAATAGTTATACTGGTAAATATTAGAATAAGTAACCAATATTATATAAGAGTAATAAGTTGAAAGAGTACGATATAGGTGTGTGAGTGCGAATATGTGATTACGTGTGAGTATAGGTGAATGTTGTTGTCTTTGTGTTTTTAAGTACTCTGGAGGTGATTTAAGCAAGGATGCCGCAGGAGCTACTCCAATGATTTTAATGATAGCAAAAATAATTAATGAATAATTACGTATATTGTTACTTTAATAACATTTGATACCATATTTATTGTAACATTTGAAAATGACTTAAGATTAAAAAATAAATTATAATCTCTACGTTGCCATGCCAACGTTCTTTTTAAAAGTCACACGAACAAGTGCGGTGACAATTATATGGATTATATAGACAATAAATGTATAATAATGTTAAAAGCTTATGTACATACCTGAGCATTGCGAACATTATGTTTAAGTTACAACAAAGGATCATATCATCGTTATGACAGTCAATCGATACTTTATAAAACAAAGAGGACACGAACAAGGCTTATAAAATAATTCGAAGAATGAAATCATTGTGACCGTGAACTTAGAACTAAATGGCAATAAGCCCTAATACATCTAAATGAATAAAAATTACCTTCCCATTCCATATTAGAGTATAATTGAGACACCTTACATTACGAAACGAGTCATTGGATAGGCTCAGTGACGCAATTATGAAACACAACGTTACATGTGAAAGGTGCTTAATACGGATAAGTTATTACTTTACTCATACTAAATGCCAGCAGCGGCAGTGGTTAGTGGGACTACTTTAATATTAAGTCTTTAGGAAAGTCGTCGTAATCGTACAATAATCACGTGCTAACTACAATAATTGATTACATTTACAAAACTACATTCAAGTAATACTACAATACGAGTGGAAATTTAACTATCTATACATATAATAAAACTGTAGCTAATCGCTGTCTGTACACGGCAAATATATTTAAAAATTCACAATGGGGTGCCTTTATATACGCGAGAGAACTCAAAACAATGTTTTTTCATTTTGTCTGTTTGTGTGTACGTTTGTGCACGCTAATATCAGAAACGGCTTATCAGATTTGAATGCAGTTTTCAGCATTATATTGTGATGGGCTTTACTTAACATTTAGTGTTTTTTCCATTTAAATCGGTTAACAAGTAAAGAAGTTATGTCAATTTATTTTATCAAAACTTACGAAATCTACGCGTACGAAGTCGCGGGCACAGCTAGTATCTAAATAAGTGTAATAATAATTAGCGTTAGACCTTACTAAGTACAGAATTGTGTAATTACGTGCTCGCGAAAATTAAATAAATAACGATATTAATAGTAAAAACCATTTTAAAGAATACTGAAAATAGGACTAAGACTAACGTTCGCCATAAAAAAAAGCTCCTAAGTAGTGTGACGAATTGTTAAATGAAATCCTTAAAGCGCTTAATTATATATATAGTAGATCCTCGAGCTGCCAGGCATTCTATGTCTACTGGCGAATATTACAGTTTACTCATGTTTATTACAACGAGCAGGAACGAACTTGGTTGTTCCGAGGGATACGCTTGCCCTTCCGCAGTTTGACCGCTCTCTCCTTCAAAGCGTCAGTACCTTACTATTACGTCATCGTAGCGGATTGCTTAGGTACCTTCTGCCAATTATACTTAAATATTTTGTTAATCGAAACAATAACCCGAGAAATAATTGAGACATTGTATTATTGTGCTGGTGGCCGCAGTGAATTAATAACGTCGATGTTAAAACAATGTGTAGTTTAACATTTAATTAATTAAATTAACTTTTGAGGTGGCCTGCTGCAGGTATTAAAATAAATATGTTTACATTATTATGTCATCTATGAAAGTGAAATCAATAGCACTCTGCAACTCCTGGAAGCCTCACCACACCCGCCTTAATGGCCTAGTTGTAGCATTGGATAGATTATCCGATTTATCATTATGTACACAAAGCGTAATCAACAGCTGGCAAATATTATATTATTTTCTGACCGCTTTCCTTCTTCGAAGGACAAGTCTTAAGTAGTAGTCGACTACTACTTATGACTTGACCAAAATGTGATATGTTTTTTAGTGTTAGATGAGTGTTAAAATCGCAATTTTTTTTATGATAACTAAAATTATTACGCAGAAAAAGAAACTTACAAGTTAATTTAGCTTCACCATTCTACCACCAAAAAATGCTCGACGATTTTACCAGTTATCCCGCAACATTGAGATTTTCTATACCTTATATACGTGGTAGAATGTATGTTTTTCTAATATAGGGTTTTCCAATATGGACGGGTTGACTTTGACAGCTCGTGGCGGCCATATTGTTTCTTTTACTTTCTGTCACAATATC
>DWJK01000739.1:0-20039 GCA_018248815.1 Croniades pieria auraria
ATAAAATATGTAGGTACGAAGCCAAATACAATTTTTAAACTCCTCCATACGCTTGGTATTAGTCAAATGATTGTGTACCGAACTATTGATAGGTACAATGAAACCTCCTCTGTTTGTAACAGAAAAAAATCTGGTCGTCCACGTTGTATTTGTACGAAAAAGGCAGTAAGGGAAATAATTCGAAGAAATCCTGTCCGTAAGCGAAAGATTTTAAGACTCGGCGCCGGATCACAGAGCTCAATCCACCCAATCTTGGTTAAAAACGACCGTCCCGGGCTTCATCAAAGCTGAAGACTAGCCGTCATCTAGTCCTGATCTTAATCCTCTGGATTATGATTTATTCTCAGTTTTATCTCTAAAACTGACCATAAATAAAGGCTTGTTCTAAACCCCTTGATAATTTGGAATCCCTAAAACAATCCATACGATTGGCAGTGAAGAATTCTCCCATAGAAAGAGTGCGTACTGCTATCGATAACTGGCCTCAACGTTTAAAGGACTGTAATGCAGCCAATGGAAACCACTGCGAATAAGCTTTATATATTTTTAATGGTTTTATATTAATGTATTAAACTAACACACTGTAGTAGTAACAAATGTTACGTACAATAAAAAAATTTAGTTTTTCTTTGTAACAATCTTTATGGCGATTACTTATATTTGTATATATAGACATATATATAATGAAACTTCACGCCTGTAATCCCCCAAGGGCTAGGCAAAGGAGTGTTGAAGTGCTACAGTCCCACTGGCACTCCCACGTTGCACCAGTTACGTTTGCGTCCCATGGAATAGGTTGTGACCCTATTGCCATACACTGGGCACAGATCCAGACTCCGGAGTCACTACTAGAAATTCTAAATTAAAGAAGCACCCGACCAAGGATTTGAAGCCAGGATCTCCCGACCAGCAGTCGCGCTTGAAATCACTCGACCAACGAGGCAGTCGCTATATATTATATATAGGTATATATTGTAATATATCAAACTGAATGCATTTAACACTGCATTCAATGAAATCAATAGCGCGTGCAGATCACAGCATGACGTCACGGTTGATATCGTACACACAATGAACTAGAGAAATACAATTGGAATGCTGAGTCGAGGACTGTCAGGGGAACTACTAAAACTTTGGAACGCTGACAGTACGATACAACTGTATTTAGAGACATTTTGCTAATAATCACTTATACTTTCTTGTTTTTCAATTATTTATTTATTGTACACCATAAGCAGGCGTAACAAAGGGCTGACATAAGGCCTAGGGGAGTTATCCACCAGTCAATCCTTAAAGAACGGTAAAACATAAAAAAATCAAAAGGCAGGTGCAAAAAAAACAGAAAAAAAGAAGATATAACACTACAGTAGACAATCGTATTTGGGTTACTATATGCAACGATCAGAAAATACATGTAAAAACCGGCGAGCATGTAAACAGAGTGATGACCGTGGAAGAAGCTCAACAGGTCTGTGAGGATAGAGAAATTTGATACTTTTTGCTCTCTGCCTACCTCATAAAAAACCCGGCGTGAAGATATGTTCAAAGATGTTTTAACCGTTGTACGTGTAAAAAGAGTGACGAATCGAATTAATAGAGAAAGAATGTGAGTTGAAATAAGAAGCACAGCAGACCGGCAAAGGCAGACGTTTGGCACTTGGTTCTCTCTGTCTATGCCGTAAAGGAGCTGGCGTGCTGATATAAAAGTAATAACTTGAATATATGTATTTTGAAATGTTTGCAATACTTCAAAGTTTATGTAATATTCGTGTGTATTGTGCTACCGTAGGTAATAGATGCGGCCCTAAAGACCTCAGTCGAACTAGTGTGGAATTCCACCATGACACACATTGTCATCCAACAGTTACGGTCTGCGAAGTAAGCGCTTAAACGAATTTCTATGAGCTGGATACATAATATCACACCGTACATCTAATTCTGTATCTATATTTCATTGTTTCTGTATGTCCATAATTTGTGGGAGACAGTCAGATCCGAACAGAGATAAAGGACTAGGTGCTCTCTGCCTACCTCGTAAGAGACTTGGCGAAACGTACTAAAAAAGACATCCAGGGCAATAGTATAATTATTATTGTAAGACAATATGACTGATGAATTTAGAATATATACAATTTTAGGAAATTATTTGACGTGTTGCTCAAACAAAGATGCAATTAAAAAATAATGTAGTATCACGCCTGTAATCGCCAAAGAGCTAGGCAGCAAAATGTGATACACACTTTTAAGCAGTTGACGTTTATCTGCCATCATGGAATAGGGATAAGCCAGTGGCCATACAGCGGGCACAAATCCAAACTCCGCGCCATTAGTGGAAGTATTGTATTATTCGTAGGAAAATCCAAACGGTATCCGACCCGCGGATCGAATCCAGGGCCTTTTGATCAGCAATCGCCTTTGCAATCGCTCAACCAACAAGACAGTTAATTTAATATATGTATATAACTATAAAACCCTTATAGTACTGACACAAGTAATATAAGATTCTATGGAAATTACTCTGATTAAAGAACAAATATAGCAATAGTATTACAAAAACCAAAATTGTAATTAAATTCCTGGCCGAAAATAGTAAACACAATTTTAATCGTCAGAGCTTATTACATGCTAATACACACATCCGTCGGGAACGTTTGCCACCAAGTTAAATTGTATTTGTCTACATTCCGACATCCCAAGGGCACTGTTGACTTTCCTCGTTACTTTCCTAGTTATGTTCCATTAACATTAGGGACCTAAATAACTATTATAGTTTTGAGTGTAACTAAAATTACGTCGAGTTTGATTGATGGAAGGAGGATTACAAGATGGAGTCAGAAGTCTCCAAAGCCGGCATGCATATATGAAGAGAGTGATGAATATGGAAGAAGCACGGCAGGTCTGCATGGAAAGGGATATTTGGCAGTTCATACTCTCTGCCTACCCCGTAAAGGACTGGACGTGAAGATATGTATGTACGTATGCATGCTTTTTTTTTTTTTGCGCCCACACAAGGTGAAAAGGGCTACCCACCGTACGGGAGGGAGGTGGTGAATGCTCATGCATACCACTGCGACCATTCGGAGTGGTTATGTGGGACTTACGGGAGAAGCCCATGCCTTACCCACTAAACACCACCTAGGAGGTTGGCTTTGATCTGAAGGGTCTCGAAGCCTACATCGGATGCGCCCCCCTCTTGGGTGATCGAGGGGGTGCTAGCGGGGCTCCCTAGAGAGCTTCCGCATGTTTATTAACACTTACGTGTTGACGAGGGTTGTGGGCCAGTGTCATCAGAGGGATGAACACCGTCCGGGAGGGGTAATTCATCTGACTGATTCTGGGCCGCCAGGAGGCATTCCAGGTCAGATGAGAGTTTGTTTGGGGGGTCGGTGAGGACGTTCCTCGGCCGACGGACTGTGTAACGGGAGGGAGGAGGAAGGGAGTAATCCACTGCCGCCGCTATGAGGGGATTTGAATGGTTCTCGGAGACTGAAGAAGTTTTCCGAGATCCGCTTGATGTATTGTTGGATGGTGGGGAGATTTAGATCCCTGTGGAGGTCGGCATTTCTGACACACCAGTGTGCGTCTAATGCTGCACGACAGAAGAGGTTTTGGACAACTTGGAGTTTGTCCAATACTTGTGAACATGCATGAGCGAAAACTGGGGCGGCATACGTTAGGACCGGTCGAATGCAAACCGTATTCCAACTCGGACGGCTATTTATACTCGGCGAGAGGGCGTGGCTTCTATTGAACGGAATGGATATTCGAGAAATCCCTAGTATAAAGATAGAATTCAAAAGCATTTGTCGTTAATCAAAAATCATTTTTATGTCCTAAGGTTCATAGCCTTGAAACATATAGGAATGTACTCGTTCACCAATTACTAGCGGAATATATGTTATTCATTCTCGAAAAATAGTGTATTCAGCTCTTTCTAGAATCTCTATGATAATTATTATAACTAAATTAGGAGACTGAAGCTAACCATTAAATATGTCATCTCAAATTTGCCAAACATACCATGAACGGTCTTCTACCCATATCCAACCGCTGTTGCTGTTCTTTTCCTTACATAACTTTTCGCAACAGTCACCATACCAGAACTAGTTGTTGTAGAGTCAATAAATAAATAATATTCTTAATCTATTGGAGTGAAAGCTAACAAAACAAACGAAGGATTAAGCTTTCTGCCCACGGTATGAATCCAGACCTTCGGTGGATGAGGATCAGGCCTGATTTATACTGCTTAATATTCCATTGTAAATCCGCATTCATATGGGCCTATTTTAATATATTTATCGCTACTCCATACAATCTCTGTTCTAATTAAAATACCTTTTTAAATCCTTTTACCTTTTCACTGTCGGACCAGAGAGAAGGGTTAAGGCCATAGTCTGCCACGCTTGCCAAATGTAGACTGACAGACTTAACACGCCGTATATTATGGGAATCCTCTCTATTACACCTTGACCGCCTTAGATCTTGACTGCCTCGTTGGTCGAGCGGTTGCAAGCGCGGCTACCGATCTAGAGATCCTGGGTACAAATCCCATGTCGGTCACTTGGGATTTTTCTAATTTAGATTTTCTAGTAGTGACTCGGAGTCTTGATCTGTGCCTGGTGTATGGCAATAGGCTCACCATCTGTTCCATGGGACGTAAACGTAAAACGTGGGCATACTACACTCTATGCCTATTCCTTCGGAGAAATACAAAGGAGATGTTATGTTATGCATGACATGTTAATAACTGGTAATCATTGTCTGGATGTATTCTCTCATTCTATTGTAGTTGGGTGGATCTGGTTGTCGGACAATGGGCATGGTAACAGATTTATAGCTATCCAACGCTACATTGGAATTTTAGCTATTATCGTCCTAACATACTCATATGTCGTGAGTAAATACGTTATGATTTTCGACAGATTTAACGTTTTTATTGCCCTTTCAATATATTCTATAAACCTCATTCTATAACTCGTCGATCGCTTTCAAAATGCTTTAACCTTCTAAAAAAAATCATAAATGTATTTTGTTACTTCCAGCCATATTGCAATATTCAAGATGGCTGGCGCTTGTGTCGCAACTCTAAGAATATGTTATAAAAATATAGAGTTAAACGTACTTACGAGGTAAGTAGATTATTCGTTAATAAAATATAATTAAAATTTTAAAAAGTATTTAAATTTTTACTCATTGCTACATTTGTTTAATTTAATTGAAAAAGGAAATATAAAAAGCTGGGAATTAAAATCACAACAAATATATTTGTGTAAATCTATTATGTTTACTTGTGAAAGTATTTTCACAGATTCTTGTAAAAATATAACTTTCAAATAAAAGCAAAGTTGACAGCACTGCCGGAAGTACTTAATTTAAGTTAAAAAAGTACGGCTGGAAGCAGTAACTTTTGCTTGTTTCACAAATATAGAAAAAGAAAAACAAATTTAAATGTATACTTTTCTCATCTCGAGTTCTAATAAAAATTTGCTAAGGTTTTCATAAGGGCGTTGATGGCCTAGTGGTGTAGATAAGTGATTAAAATCTGGAGACTTTTGAGCCCAAATTTCTAGCATGAATCTTTAGCTTTGCAACTATAAAATTATATCTTAAAGTGTTCCGTAACATTATGTTAATCGTATTAAATCAGATAACCTGTAATCGGCTAGCGCATTATAACATGGCCTTAACTTCCGTAGTTTTAAGAGAAGACCTAACTTCAAAATTAGAACTCTAAAAGGGTTGATGATGACGAAGATCATTTTAAAATATTTGAAGGAGAAGACACTTAAAAAGAGAAGACACTTAAAAAGAGAAGACACTTAAAAAGAGGAGAAGGCACTTAAAAGAGGAGAAGACACTTGAAAAGAGGAGAAGACACTTAAAAAGAGGAGAAGACACTTAAAAAGAGGAGAAGACACTTAAAAATGTTTGAAAGAGAAGACACTTTTGCGATCTATAAATTACAAATGGTAAACTATCCGCATACACCGAGCATAATTACACGAAGATGAAAAAACATATGTACATGATTTAGCAGTATTATCATAACACGACGGTATCCATTAACTCCAAGGCCGAAGGACTGTACATTGTTGAAATTACAATAGCGTTCTCCGGCTTGCTATTCCTCGATCGTTTATATTGACGTAAAATAAATTGCTCCCGATTTATCGCTTCTTCCCTATAGATATTTGCCCAATCAGCTGAAGGCATTATGTCATAGGGGTAATAGGGCGAACGGGGATGAACGCGGGTGAACGAGGGTGTACGTGCTTCAGAATATAGATGCACTCGGAGGAAATAGCGCGATCTCACGGCTGATTGCTTCGAGATATCGAAAGCTGTAAATTTGAGATTGATTTTCCTGTAAATAGCACAACTTAATTCCAATACTGATCTACAGATACATGTGTTTTTTACTATCCCCGTTGATGGTACTTACAAAGGTAAGGGAGGTTTTCAGCAACCTATTACCGTTTTTTCCGACGTCATGTAATACTGTTCCTGAGGGCTGAGATAGTATTTCTAGGATCTTTTCTTTAGTTATATGGTAGGGCTAGCGATTAGTCGTGATCCCACCTAGTAGAAAGCACATATTCCTTAAACCTATTCACCTATTCACCTAAACCTATTCACCCTTACTTCAAAGAGTCCTAGGTTACATGTCTCACACTAGAAGTGTTCCACTCGTGAGCTGTCTGGATAAAAAGCGTAGAACAAAAAAGGATGGAAATAGCACTTTGTCAGGAAAATCTTGGGTTAAAAATTATATCAACCTTAAATTATAATTCGTTATAATAATACAACAGTTATGTATCCAGGCCTATGTGCAAGTACTGTACACGCTTCGTTAATAAATCCTTATTAAACATTAAGGTTTTAATGGATATCTTCACGCTGTTACGAGGCATTAGCACAGTATTAAAGAAGATACGTTGTGCCTTCTTGCGTCTGGCGATACTAGATATTAAAATTTAACGTTTTAATATTGGCAGCTACCATAATCGAAAATAATCTCTTTAATAATTAATTAATGTAATTTAAATTTAGCAATTCAATTAATTGGTCAAATGTGAATAGTCATTCAATTAATTGATGTAAAGTGTTATTAACTCAATTGTTATTCTTAATTATGTAATGTTTTGTGACGCTTTAATAATAATATTTAGACGTAAAAATTAATCTCAGTGCTGACTGATAGTTAGACGCCCCATTAATTTACGTCATTTAGAAATAACGATGTCCAAAACTAATTAACAGTTTAACAAGATTAATGGATTCACTAATTAATCTAAAATTAAACGAGCAATCGATCTATTTAACGAATATGGGTTTGACTTCGATATTAATCATAACCGAATCTAATTGCCACTAATAGCATTGCAGCTATCGATATAATGGAACTCACAAATCATTGTTATTGTATTCGCACATTAAGGAATTTGTTACGACAAAACATCGTATTAGTTACGACAAAACATCGTATTGGTTACGACAAAAATCGTACAACAAAAACAGAAATAATAAACCACTAACGTGATATTCGATTTTTAAAATGTGTGTTGGAAATTCGTCACAGGATTCGAACCCCAGACCGCTATATACCATTAAATAATTGATCTGAGTATTAGAGTGCTTCTGCCGTTTCTTTTATTTGTGTCCTCGACAACTTGTCGTTAACAAATATAATTGATTCATATGAGCAAATGAATAATGAAAAATATAATTGATTGATATGAGCAAATGAATACTGTTTGTCAAATTATAAATGTCACTGCAATCATGAAAAGAGATAACATCTCGAATATAAACTGATATTTAATTAATACGTCGAGTGATGCAAATGATTTGATGTCCAGTTCATACAAATGAAGCTAAAATGAAGTTATACACACCCCATACTTCATACAAATGAAGTTATACACACCCCTTTGATGCAGTATACCCATTTGTACAAATCTATAGCATTTTTGCGAATTTTAATTCAATACGATACGATAGCAATACTTTTTGATATTCCCTTTTTGTATAAATATACGAATCGGCTGTGATTGCGAGCGAGTGGTCGAATGGGAGATATGAATAGTGGTAATAAAGCGAGAGAATTCACGTTTTTGACCTTTTCATTTTTGTGGTTACAAATTCTTTTTTTTACATAGCATTTGGTCTCGCTAAAATTATTCCTTCGTGTATAAAACTGTGGACTTTATTGTACGTATTAAATCTTATGTATACGGTGTTATATTTGCATTCCACTATACAGGACATTTGATATGATTTTAATTGATTTTGTTACAAACATTTGTACAAACATTTGTACAAAAATTGGTAAAAACGTTTGTACAAACATTTGTACAAACATTTGTACAAACAGTTGTATTAACATTTGTACATACAATTGTACCAACATTCGTACAAACATTTGTACAAATGTTTGTTTCCAACCATTACGTTTGGGATATTTGGGACGCAATGTATTAAACA
This sequence comes from Croniades pieria auraria, assembly GCA_018248815.1. Classification (NCBI taxonomy): domain Eukaryota; kingdom Metazoa; phylum Arthropoda; class Insecta; order Lepidoptera; family Hesperiidae; genus Croniades; species Croniades pieria. The sequence continues at coordinate 8,485 of DWJK01000739.1, forward strand.
TTCTTAGAGGCACTACTTATAAGCTTATCTAGGAACTAGTGCAATAAAATTTTCAATTTGTGATGCTTTACACACAATGTCTAAGCTAAAGCTTACATTAGCTGATTAAGTCAAATGGATTCGCTACATAGGTTTACTCATCTTTTCTCGAACATTTTATACCTAGCTTACACAAATTTGTATCCTATTACTGAAGTCTTTTAAGTTTACTTTGCTATGACATAACGATTTAAATTACTTAGCCCGGCGGCGATTTTGTGTGCAGTTAAACCGTTTTATGCGTTGTTTAATGTGTTCTGCAACTGTGGTATTGGTGCTTATTAATAAAATGTTTTGGGATGTACCTAATTGTGTTTTCCTGTGACGTCACTCGAATTTCCAGGAACGTAAAGGGTATTTCCGTCCTTATAAGCATCGTCCATTTTGACCATGATGATAAGTTATCATTGTAACAAATACAGTTAAAATAGCGTTATTAGTTTTTGCGTAAGGATTGAGCGAAAATGTTGATAAAAATTCCAATAATCATGATGTTTTATTATTTAAGCAACATTTAGCAATTCCTCTTTCAAAAAATTACGAAACTCCACGCTTAAATCCAATTTCACGAGAACAGTTTAATTATACCATATACGGGAATACATTTTTCAACTAACTCATTTCTAACACGTTACTGCTCAGCGTTTCGTGATTATTTATATTAATATCTATCTGTTTCGCCTACGTATGTTTTTTGCTATAGCCCAAATACGTTCAGACAGCCAAGAACCTTCTCCGTGAGCTTCTACCGATCGCAAGGAGTTAAGCTGCAGTATCATTAACAAGATCTCTAATTCTTAACAGATAATCGAATCTTTACATAGTTCTTAAGTAAAAAACATACAATTCATTTGGAAGATATAGTGTTTGGTCTTCGTTGGTCTAGTTCTTCGTCTTTTCAAGCGCGAATCCGGGTTTGATAACTTAATATGAGGTTTGGGTTCTAATCTGGATTTTTGCCTGGCGTGTAACCATGGCCTCACCCTCTATTCCGTAGGACGTGTAAAACAACCTGTGAAAAGTAAGAGTTCTTTACATCTCTGCCTACCCCTTCGAACAATACAGACGAGGTGTTATGTATTGTAGGAAACGCGTGGGTATACTTGAGTTTGCCACATTAATCTTGTTACATTGTTTTTCATGTCGTCACACGAGAAACAACACTTACTTGGTAGAACCGAGAAACGTAATATATAGTAGCTATTAAAGATACTCAAATGTATGGTTATGAGACATGATATATCATACGTAAAGTGAGATACATAGTGGGGGCATTATATGAGGCAAGAATTATTATATCATTATACCAGGTCCATTACGGGATAGGCAGTGAGCACCGAGTGCCAAATATCTGTATCTTTTTTTAGATATACTCGTAGGCTGGCGTTTGACTACAATATCACCTGGTAGAGAACCTGGTGCATACTAGGATGTAGCACGCTTTCTAAGAACGTACCAATTCATTAATAACTTGAATAATTTGAGATTATAGGAATCAAAGAAGCTAGAAGAATATTGCCATGTCTGACGTGACACTGTTTTCATACAGCGCAATACATTTTCGAAGATTCTGATTCCCCCATCAGGCGGTGTCTGACCTACTTGGCCAAACAGGGGAGTTCTGATTTTTCTAGGCACATGTGTCCATTAAATTTCGCATTGTATATCTGTTTTGTTATTCTTTTATCTGCCATTTCTGAGCAGTAAATACAATTCCGGAAATATGTGTCCGAACTATTGACAAATAATACAAGAATTTTACCGAAATTATTGAATTGTTCATTTTTGTATCGAAACTTCTATATTTAATATAAAACATTTTACGATTTTAAAGTGTGGCATACTAGTTAGGTTATTTTTAAAGTCAATATTTTTAAAGTACATTTTTTTTAAATAAATTTTTTTAAAGTAATTTTTTTTTAAATAAATATTTTTGAAGTAATAATTTTTAATGTAAATATTTTAAAGTAAATATATTTTTTAAAGTAAATGTTTTTAAAGTAAATATTTTTAAAGTAAATAATAATAATACATTAGAATTTTACATTTATTTAAGCGACATATATCTATATACATATTTTTATATAATAATTTATGCCAACATGCACTTGGCCAGTCTGGCAGACTATGACCTTAATATTCATTATCGGAGAAGACCCGGTTTCCCATTTATAATGACAAAACGGGTTGAGAAGGCATAATTGTTAATTCAATTCAACCTTTCTGTAACTGTTCTAAAATATATTAAAATGAAGAGAGCTACTGGCTTCTATTGAACCAGATAGTTAAGCTCCGAACTAATTTGCAAGCTACACTGAGTTCGAGATGGTTTCCGAAGATAATTCTATTATCGGATATTGATACCCCTAGCATCGGATGTAACATATCCTTTACACTAAATAAAAAGTATTCCAGTTTCCTTAAAATCTTCACTATTTCATACGTACTGGAATGTTTCATAAGTAACGTCGTTTTATGCGAACGGAATTTTTTTCATTGTATTTCATACATTACCTCTTAAACAAGGAAACGGAGTTATATTTAAAAGAATTTGCTGACGCTGTTGCTTACATTCGCAAGGCACGACGAGTGGCCAATGCTTTACCGGCTTAGTAATTCCTGAATAACCTATTTCATCTTCACTATACGATTAACAATAAATTTATTAAAGAGCGAGTGTATATAATAACGCCTCCGAATTGTATAATGGCGTGAATAGTGAATAATAAAACTTTACGATTTCCCATGAAAGAGTAAGTTCCATTGAGTTGGCAGCTGTTGGCTCTACGATACGTTTTCTTTTGATATTAAATAGTTCAGCCTTCGGAAGTACGTATTCAGGTAAATTATAGCCTTTTTGTTACGGCATACATTGCAAATATTTAAGAATAAGCTTATCGTTAAAACGAATGTATTATGCGAGTTGACCAGTAAGTTGAATATTCAAAGAAATTCAGTGCAATAATTTTGAATTATTTTTAATGATAAGAATATTCAATTTCAGTTTCAATATTATTGACAAATACCTACGTACTTTTTGTAAAAATTAAAATAAGGAAAAGACCGAAAATATATAATTGCCAGTGGGCACTTTTTATGAGTTTTTTATTCGCATTTTTAAGAGCATCTCTATGTAGAGGTTCATTTATGTAGAGTTTTATTTCGTCAAAATCTAATTTTGAATTATTAGAATTTACACCGTAACATATTTTAGCTCTGTTAATAAATTCTCAAGGCTTGTAACCTGTATGGCTCTACACCAATCTATTACTGAACTCTACGTTCTATCATTTGTCAAGGTAACCACTCTCTGAGTTCCAAATGTTTGTTTCAGTAGAGCAGAGGTTAAAAAACTTACATATCTATTACGGCTAACCGCACCAACTCCAAACATTTCAGCAGAATAATGTTCTGTACGAAAATAAGCTTTAGTTCCATCATTTTGAGTTTCGCAACCGCAAATAGTGATGGGCCATGCGAAGTTTACAATTTAAACTTTATCGATGTAACTGAAACTTTACTACACACTTTGGAGTTATTTGTAATGTTCTCAAAGGCGTGTGAAGTATGCTCGCCCGCGCTTGGACAGCGTGGTGGATAATGGATAAACTTTTTCATGCTGAGAGGAGACATGACTCCTATAGTTGAACGATAAAAGTGACAGTGAAGTTGACAATGATGACGAACTGAGAGCTTAAAAAATATATTTGTATACAAGCGCTGGGTAATTTTCTCGTTTCTAGGCATGAATTAAAGCTGTCTTTTCTAATGAAGGACATCAACAATTTCTCATTGTTTGTGTATTTAGCTATGTATGTTATTATTTTTGCCTGAATCTGGTTGGGTATAAACGAAACCTCATCCTCATCATCATCGACTCTTTCATCATCATTCATTCCTCTCTAGGGCCAAGCCTACTCTTAGACTAAGAAATATTAAGGTCTTGCAGGCTAATTAAGGGTGGTCAGTCTTCATATACTTTAAAGAACATTTTCACACACCTCAAAAAGCGTAAACAGTCAATTCATATTACGTAATGTATTGTTACATATATGTATATAGATAAAATGATAAAGATCTGCCGTTGTGGCGCATCACGCATAAACTGCTGGATACATTTCGATAAAATTTTTATAGATGACTGAAAATGTAACGGCTTCACTCACGTAAGTTTTTCGGGATTGCCCGACTAGTTTCGGACCTGTACGAGATCAGGAAGGATCTCGTACTGGTCCGAAACTAGTCGGGCAATCCCGAAAAACGTACGTGAGTTAAGCCGGTACATTTTTAATCATGTGCATAAAAACTCACAAAACATTTAATAGCAAAAATTTTTTTAGGTTTGTTTCTTAGACACGTGGTCTAAGCGTATCACACAAACACTACCGAGTAACAGATTTCGATCATTTTTTTTTAATTTTACTCCTTAAATACTCGGTCCTTATCTTAAACAATATTACAATAGCTACATTTAAAGTATAGTTATTGAAGTTTTACAAAAACCACAATTACTAGCCAATTATAAAATTAGCAATGTATATTTTTGCTTTCAAATCTTTTCATGTGTTCTGCTCTACACATTTATTTAGTGTCATAACATTTAAAAGTTGAAATAATATATATGTTATAATAAATTCATCGTCATCAACATCAGCCCATCTCTGTCCACTGCTGGACATAGACCTCCCCCAATGAATGCCATCGCGCCCTGTCCTCGGCTTATCGTAATCCACCATCTGCCTGCAGTCTTTCGCAGATCGTCATCTGCATATCTGCCGAAGAACCGACAACGTCCCACGCTACGTTTGCCAAGTCGCAGTCTATTTCTATACTTAGAGGAATATCAAGTTTCTCTAAAGTAGTTAGTAACTAAAGTATCGATTTTGCTGCACACTCGATAATCTCAGAGCAAGAGGATACTGTGTAGTCCTGAACTCCAATTAAGTTATTAACGACTTATCTCTAAAGTTGTCTTTGGCAACTAACTTTGATCGGCCGTTGCTTGTGTCGTCTCTTTCGCTCATGTTACTGTTTTAAGCGAATTAAGTTCAAGTTAAGTTTAAGCTCTGAATTTGGGGTTTAAATTGATAAAGTTATGAGTTTCGGACAGGTAATAATAGTAGCATATATTTTATATACCACTAGACGTAATGCAGGGCATAGGCCTCCCCTTGGCGCTTTTTACTCATAACCGTTATGCTGAGCACGCGGGTTGGAATCGCAGTGCACGGCTTCTGTCACCGCCTACATGATGACGATGGTAAAGATGTTGATTATTATTTACATGATGAGCATGATGATAATGTCTATAACTACTTCGCCCAAGGCCACTTTCAGGGCCACTTATTATTTACATCGTCACGATAGGTCCCAAACAGGGTAAGCAGATGCCACCTAATGCCAAATACGAACCTGCCATGCATCTGTGAAATATCAATTTGATTTTGTTTTACGCAATAATTTCGTTTGACACGAGACACGCCACAGACGTATCAATGTCCCGTATTTGTATCACGTTTCATGAGATTTAATAAAATACGAACTGCACCGAAATAAACAAAGCGGAGTTAATTATAAACAAAAGCATAGGAGCGAGTTATATTGGAACCATCGTCGGTTCTCTCGGCAACTGTTCGCGCGATGCAATTTAAACTTGTCCGAGTCGCGCGCGCCGGCTACAGTTCCCCACTGTTTGATGATTTCTCTGTTTATACAAATCTAAGTTTTCCGTGCTCATAGTATCCATTCAGCACATTCGTTTCTAATAAGATTTATTAAGTCACCTCAATGACTGTTACAGTATATATTATGTAGGTGTATTATGTAAATAGCATATAAAGTTTGAAGGAATGCAATACACTTCCACGTTTTACCAGTTACGTTTAAGTCCCACGGAGTAGGTGGTGAGCCTATTGCCATACACCGGGAACAATTTCAAACTTTGAGTCACTATTGTAAATTCTAAATTAGAAAAATTCTATAGTACCTGACCCGGGATTTGAAGCCAGGACCTACAGATCGGCAGTCGATAAAGACATATTGTTTATTTATTTCAACGTGTGAATCGTAATGTTTAAGTTAGTAGATGCAGTTGCTGAAGGAGGCCAAGTTTCACCTAAGTTTCTCGACCAGCTAGATCAGATTCTTCCTGATGATCAGAAGTCTCCGAAACAGGCGCGTATGAAGAGAGCGATGATTGTAGAAGGCAGGTCTGTAAGGATATACACATTTTTTGCATTCGATGCTCTCTGACTACCCCGTAAAAGGACCTGTCGTGATAATATAATAACGAAATATGTAAGCATAAAAATTACATAGTTCGGCAAAATTATAGGTATCTTATTGTGATAAAATGTGATAGAATCCATTCTTCTCTCGTTCATAGCTCCTTACTAAAGATAGAAAAGAAAAAGGAATCTAGGTGCAGTCAGCTTATTTGCAAGATAAGCGACTTCAGAACTTCATGGAAAGTATGAAGAAGTCTCAGTCGCGTCAGAAAGAAAACTTTGTAAAATTGGTACGTAGCAGGGACTCGATCCTAAAGCAAGGAGCAGTAATCTGAAGTTTTATCCACTAGTCTGTCGCTTATTTAAAATAGAATACAAAATTACTTCTGTTAATCGAACATAGAATACAAAACTAATAAATATTAACATTACGCCTGTAATTCCCGAAGGGATAGACAAAGCGGTTTTGTACACTGACACGTTTTCCCAGTTACGTTTACGTCCCACAATAGAGTAGGTGGTGAGCCTATTGCCCAAATCCAGACTCCGAGCCACTACCAGAAACTTCTACTGGAAAATCTAAGTTAGAATATTCCAATAGTATCCAATCCGGGACTTAAACCCAGGACCTCGACCAACGAGGTAATCTACAATACAGAACTGTTTTAGAAATATTACAAAAGTCCATTTTGCACTTTATCACGGGTCCAGAATTTTAGTTCTTTGTGCAACTACCCGTAGTTCGTCGTGAACCTATGCGTTGTTGCTTCATCGAAAACTATTTTGTTCATTTTGAGGTAACTTCATGGTAACATTGAATATATACAAACTTTATTAAAAAAAAGTCGGATCAGTTTGACTTTATTTTTTTTATTTATTTTTGTACACTGAATACTTAAAACTAATCAGCAAATAGAAACTTTGTACAAGGATCTGCTTATTCCTATAAGAAATCTCTTCCAGTGTATCAGTTTTTTTTTTGTGTGTTTTATTTCTTCTTTAGTGTATTGTTCAAAACTATATTTAATACTAGACTATCTTGAAAAAACAGGTCAGTTGATTTATATTTTAATTATATACATATACATATGTGTAGACACATAAATTACATTATTGTTATTAACGAAATGTACTACAAAAATTTTTAAATTTAAAATCATTCGATCCATTTAACCTCATTAACATTAAAATAATACGACAAATTCTCAAACCACATATCAACGTATTCACAATCTAAAATATCATTCAATCGTTCATTGGTTTAGGAACCCATCAGATTAGCATATTATCTAAACAAGGGATGAATATAAACGGCCAGAACCCCAACATTAATAAATCATAGAAGTGCTTCTGAAACAGTACATTCCGAAACCCGGGTGAGGTACACAAAGAATTACTTAGTGTGGTCCCGCGGGAGACGGAGTGATCACTAAATTCTACATTAATAACCGTGCTGTATTACCAGAGGTTTTTATTTTAGAGTGTAGTTATGGTTATTGTTATTGAGAGATATTTTTATTATAAATAATAGCTCCCTCTGTTAGGAATGTCTAACTTTACAACTTTTTAACTTTCTAACAACTTTTTCGACCTCATTGCGACACAAGAGCCGGATCCAACAGTACATTGTTAAAGGATAACGATATTTTTTAAATATATCTATACAATATATAATCAATTAAAAGAATGTGGCACTACGCTTTTAATTCCCGAAGGGTTAGGCGGAGGAGTGTAGTGCACTTCCACCAGTTACGTTTAAGTCCCATCGAATATGTCGTGGCCTATTGCCATACACCGGGCACAGACCCAGACTCCCAGTCACTACTAGAAATTATCAATTAGAATAATCCAATACTACCCGGACCTGGGATTTGAACCCAGGATCTCCTGATCAGCAATCGCGCTCGCAACCACTCGACCAACGAGGCAGTTAAAAGAGTAGGTTATGAAAAACTACGCTAATACGTATTGTTACTTTTAAAAACGACTAAGATATTTTGAAAACGTATATATTGTTACAAGTCTAATGTATCACATACTATAAATCATTTGTTAGGCAGGCGATAGTAACGAAGCTTTGATTATAATAGATTAGTGTTTTATCATCATTAAAATAACGCGTGAATAATATAATGGCTGCCAGTTTTCTAAATTATATGAAGAAATGCTTTCCTTTGATATACAAAATTACAATGGTCTACTGTGGATTAGCGAAGTACTAGTGATTGACTTTGACGTAGTCCCCGGAGTACGGAATGCTCGTGGAATGTCTCGTGGAATGAATGCCTCGTATATGCTCATGGAAGTATACCAGTAGCGATCACTCATGCAAGAGCTGACAGCATTTAACGATAGCTGATATTTCCGCATTTAAAAATAGTCATGAATGCGAAGGAAAAGCACGTTAGGTCGGTAAAGACAGAAGCATTTAGCACTGTGCTTTCTGCGTACCCAGGGCGGGATCTGGCATGACGATATGATAAATGGTAAAAAACTCTAAGCACGTATCAATATACAAAAAAATGTGTTGGTAAATTACCAAAATCCCTGTGGCAACATAGATTTTGTAATGGGATTTAACTTTTAGCTAATGGAGGTTCTCTCGGATCGTGGCGAAATTGTGAATCGTGGCGATATTTTATATCCATAGCTAGTATATATTTATTGATTTATTCTTCCCTTTCTCTGTGGACTCAGTTTTGACTCAGTCGTCACTACATTTTAATTTTAAAATGCAACGTGGTCAAAATTAAAAACAGTCAGAAACAATTTTCCATTAGTAACTATGGTATATAGGTAAGAACCTCTCAGGGAAAGCCTATATTCAGAGGTCTAGGCAGGCCGATAATGATGAGGCCTAGCTTCAAAATTGAGGAATTCCTAGATTTAGTTATAATTTACATTTAGAAACATAACAATATACTATGCTCCTCTGCTTACCGCTTCCGAGATGACATGCGTGATATTAAGTTAGATTGCCTGTTTAAAATTATTAAAAAGTACGCATTAAATGTGTCAGTACCCTGTATCGATTCGAAACGTTCTTTAAATGGCCTCAAAAATCTCTTAAAAGCATCAATCGATTTTCACATCATCGCTGTTTCCAAGAAGCTTCAAGTGAACATTACCTTTGGTTTCAGTTTCCGTCTGATGTTTTAAAGCTTCATGAAAGTCTTGAACTACTGAATTTCAACGTCTCTATTTTAAAGCTAAAGAATTCATGAAAACTATAGCTTCTAGTTTATTCCTTGGAACGTTCTAAGTTGTTGTTAAAATTTCTGAAAAGACAGAAGAACTATCAGTTTCAGCCATATTCTTTCTCCATCATTACTTCATTTAAATATAAGCGTCATAAGTGTTGACTATAATATATTGTCTAATGACGTATAGATCATTTTTTTTAAATTCCTCACTTATTATTATATCGTCACGCCATATCCCTTGTGGGTCAGGCAGAGTGCAAAATATATCCATTCCTACAAAGTAGACGTGCTTCTTCTAAATTCATCACTCTCATCATACATTCACCAAATTCTTACAAAACAGATAATTTTTAAGCAAAATGCAGTATTTCCGAAAAATAACAGTTTAAAGGGCACAAAACTGCAGTAAATAAATGCAAAACACAAGAAAACAATGGAAGAGCTGTCTAAAAATAGAACAACTTGCTCCGACAACAAATTACAAAAACGTGCCCTAAACGCCCAAAAGCGTATCGCCTATTTCTCTTCTAGACAAACAAAATAAGGGTGCATTCTTAGACTTTCAAATTACTAGCATGTACTAGTAACATTTCATTTGTAATCTTATCTAAAATCCTCACCGGGCATGCCCAGCGTGGGGATTATGAGCAAAAACCGTTTAGGGAAGGCCTACGTCCTGTAGTGGTCTGAAACAGGCTAACAATGAATCCTCTATAAATTACGTCACCAGTGTAACTGATCGGTTATACTCAATAATAATCTTCACAGACACGTAGGAAATATCAATTTGCATGCAAAATTTCATCACAAGATCTAGCAATAAATTTAAATTGGAGCTTGTAAAAGGCTGTCGCCGCCACTGAACACTCAATTTTAAAAAGTAATAGAGTCCTCTCCGTAGAACGGCTTCGTTACCAGCGCAGCGCTGAGGAGCAAATGCCGTCGTTTCTTAGAGTTTAACATTGTTTTAAGGTTATTAAGTCTGTTAGAAGATCGTTTTAACTTTTATGCTAATAATAAAATTAAATAAAAAAGTTTTTTTTACCTACGAATATTGAATGACTAATTAACTTTAGTCATACCGTTCTCTCAACAGTACTTGTAGCGGAAATATTGTATTGAATAAAAAATTAAAATTACCGAATAACTCATTTTGTTTTACAATTTCTACTTTGTTATGTTCAAATACGTTTACATTTGGTAGAATTTCATTGTCTTCTTGCAGATAATGCTCGTTTGTGCTTGCATGCAGAAATATTATGCCTCTCTATAGGACAGCAGTGTTTGTCTTGAAACCAGCAAAGTCGATAAAAACATACGTACAAGACACATGTATTGCCCAGAACACTAAACTAGAACTTAATTCATTATTAATATTACACAGATTCCTAGTCGGGAATCGAACGCGACTCCTCAACGCGGCAGAGCAACATGATGATTTAGTCCAAAAATTTTGGCTGTAACATGGCGTAAATAATCGCTTTTATCTTACAAAAAAGGAAGATAATATTCTATCTTGCTTTGGCATGGATTTAATAATGATTATTTGATCAGCGGAGATCATCGCAGTATGTGTACATACCACTCAGACTTGCGTTCGTGTCTAGACACAAGTGCTTGCAAACTTTGTCTCTGGTAACTTCCATTAACAGAAGCGGATCGAAATTTTTAATTAAGTGCCGTATATACATATGCACGTGTGTAACTATTGTTATTAAATTAACTAGTCTGATGATGGGCAATTCAGCTGAATGAGAAATTAGAAGTCTCCGACACCGCAATGTGTGTTTGCAGGATATTATGAATGGCAAAGACGGTCTGTAAGGATATTTGGCACTTTATATTCTCTGCTTATACCTAAGCGATCTGGCATAACGATATATTAATACCAAGTAATAATAATTAATTAAAACACAGCACGTTTTCCAAATGATCGAAATTAGTAAACGAAAATGCGAGTAACAAAAGCGAATTAAAAAAAATTGTATTGATACCTTAATTTGTAATGAATGTGAATATATATCATAACATAACACTACGCCTTTATATCCCGAAAGGGGTAGACAGAGGATTGTAGGGGTTACTT
>DWJK01000740.1:0-20036 GCA_018248815.1 Croniades pieria auraria
TCGAATAAGCTTTATATATTTTTAATGGTTTTATATTAATGTATTAAACTAACACACTGTAATAGTAATAAATGTTATGTACAATTAAAAAAGTTGTTTTTCAGTGTAACAATATTTATGCCAAGACTAAGTATATATATGTTTGCGTATTTCAAAGTTTAAAGTGAATCATTAAACTATAAAATTAAGCAGAGCACTTATAAGAAAATGTATGATTGGTTGATGATTAATTTTAATATGTACAACTGTAAAGACAAAATAATTACAAATAAGACTTCAATTAGATCCAAAACTTCGGACTATCCTGAAAAAACTATTTTGCTACAACTGATGTTAACCATATTTAAATACATTACATTTGAAGAAAATACAAGTTAATGATCAAAGCTTTTATAACACAAATTCAAACCAACCTTTGGGTCTCAAACTAGGTACAACTATCAAAACTTAACAATACAAATCAGGGCACTCTACTGCTCAGGACACCACAGGAAGCACATCAACTCGAACGACAATTTGTCACTTGTGATCAAAGATCTCGGCTAAGACCTTATTGCTCGCATTGTTACTTAAGTTGATATAATTCACAGTATCAGCATCAGAACTATGATTGCTCCGTGATTTATACATAAATATTGTTATCACAAAACATTCAGATCAAAACACATACATATCTCTGTTTGAACAACTTATTAATGATCATTACATACATTCACATGTTTTAACATGATAAGGAAATGATCTCTGTGGTGAGAATGGGTACAGTTATTGTACAGTATTATTATTATTTTAATATCATCACAATTGGTCTCTTATTGGATGGGCAGAGTGCTGTGTACCCGATATTTCTGTCCTTACAGACCTGATATACAGTATGCAATGCAGTATACAAATACCAATAAGCAGTTATTGAGTAAATATAATAAAAAAAACAAATTTACTCATTTTCATTATGACATAATCAATTGACTTTAGGAGCTAGTTTGTGTTGTTATTTGTTATCTTTGTAATTTGATTGTTAATGGTCAAATTAAGCAATTAATTAGCAGTTTAATATTCTATTTCCATGGATGTTATTACTATACGATCACACCAGGTGAGTTACATATGTGGTAGGCAGAGAGCACTGAATGCCAAATATTATTCTCGTACAAACCTGATATACTACTACATTAGTAAGTGCACATACACTAATAATTACATATGTACAGAAGTATATAGGCAATGTTGTATATTAGAAACCTTGCATGTAACAAATAGATAATTGTTAGAGTGAAAATGGGGAAGATTAGATTTTGAAAACAACTTAGAGAATTCTAGTACTTGTTGTTGCCACCTGAGTGTTACCACCACTACACTTCTCTACCTACTGAATAATTACTTAAAATCGAATACTTCAATAAGTAGGTGTTATTATATTAAAAAATAATTATTACAATATTATTATCATATCATCACACCAGGGCCCTTCCAGGGCAGGCAGAGAGCACCTGTAAGTGCCAAATGCCAGCTTCTATCCTTACAGACCTGCCATACTCTTCTTACTTATTATCACTTTTTTCATACAGACAAGTTAGTATTCAAAGACTTTTAACTTTATGATAAAGAAATAGTTACCATTTTAATAATCTCTGGGTAGACCAGTTCAGTGAGCACCCCACGGCCACCAGTGATGTACTCCACTAGCTCGTTGAGTGTGGCCCGCTTTATCTCCTTCCCCTTCAGGTCTGCCACTGGATCCATGAAGTCAAATGCCACACAGCATTGTCGCAATTTGCGAATGAATAGCTCCTCTTGTTCACCACTCGGAACATCTGTAATAAGCAAGTTTTTTGTAAGCCTTCGGTATTGGTCACCTTTATATTCTATACAAAGTGATAATTAAATAGCAAGAATATAGTGATTGTAAACACCTGTAAATGATAATTTATATAAAAGACTACCCCTATACGACCAGTTCGGTGGGATGACAATCTGTGAAAAACTGCAGGCAGATGCTGGATGTGACAAGCCGAGCACAGGGCGCGATGGCGCTCATAGGGGGAGGTATATGTCCAGCAGCGGACTGAGATAGGCTGATGATGATGATGATGATATTAAAGACTAAAATAATAATTATAAATACTATAAATGATTTTTAAAATTAAATGCCATCAATGGATGTGCATTATAAGACTTGGTTTCAATCAATCATTTTTTTCTTATTAAGATTTTTTTAATTTTAAAGACAGATATAAAAATATACCTCAGTTAAAGAACTCATTTGTGATAATATTAATTTTAATTAACTATATTACCTGACCCTCTGACCACCTGCCAATCAATTCATATATGATGATAACTTCATTAAAATATATACACAACACTAAGATACATTGTGCCATACAAATAACACCTTTTTTATATTTCACAAAACAGAAGAAAGATGTCTTATGTACAATATTATATTCATAGTTTGATTGCTAATAGTTACGATTACTGCCAAATTTGTTCATGTATGTATCACCAAGAAAGGAGGTCTCAAGTTGTAATATGTCATCAAGGGTTAGCCTATTTCCACAAAACTTGGTTCCACAAACTGCAAGCTTTCCTATATAGAAACTAGAGTAGTTTTCATATTCTTATTTGAGTTCTTTAATTGCTCACCTTCAGAACTCATTAACTTCACATATTTGGTCTCACCAATATGCAGTATTGGCAAAGATATATTCTATAACTTTTATTGTCAATGATGTCATACTATCTCACTGAATAACATTTGGTAATTGCTAAAATTGTTCTCAAATTTAAACACAACCAGTATATAAAAAATGTAACAAACACTAAGAAATTCTGATGCGAGTATTTCACACTTAATATCATCCATTTCTATATTATAAAACCTCACTAATTCACCATTCAAAAACTAAAAATATTAGTAATATACTAATATTATAAATGTAAAAAAAAAATCAACTGAATACATTATTATAATGCATCTTTTAAACACCAATAAGTGTATTGTGTTGAGGCTAAAATTCACATGTGCACAAGGTCAATGTAACAAGAGGCAAGATGGAAACAAATATTTATTTTAAACTGATATGAGACATTTAGGCTACATAATAAATCAATCTGCACAGGCTGCACAGTTCATTTAAATGAATAACTTACAGCCAATATAACACCTCAACTAAACCTTCATATTTGATATGAAACTGTCATTTTTATGTAGACATAGTATTAATAAAATATATTAAATACCTAATAAACATAGCATTAATTAATAAAATACAGTACAAACCTAAAAACTTTATCAATATAATCATTTTGAAGCAAACTTAACAAAACCTCTGTATTTTTGAAACATTAATATTATACCATTAATGTATTCTGTAGAATAAAAGGGGTATTTGATAGATATTTCAGAATTTTGCCGTAACAAATTCCTACTACCCTCAGATGGCTGAATAATCATTCTATAGGAAATTTTATATTGTTTAATACAGAGGGTACTTTAAAAACAGTTTACTAAACATTTCATTGCAACCCTATAGCTATACATACATTATTGTTAAAGACATCTATTATAGCCCTTTCACAGTAGAAATTAACTGGTTTTTTTTTTTTGGCAATTTTCTTAAATCTAAGGGTTGTTCCTTTCTTGTTATTCTCTTACATAATTATAATGATAATCTTACATCACTTATATTGTGAATTTGACTTAATTATGAGAATTATAATTATTTATCACAACAACACTTGTAATCTATCCAATAAACACTGAATATTTCTTGTTATGTTTCATGACAAACATAAATTTCACCAGTCATGACCCAGTGGGACCAAGGTCACACTAGGTTTTCTGGGAGACTTCAGTAACTCACACTCAAGTGTGCTTTTGGTATTTGTAGTGACTCAGTGGGTCTTTAGGTCATATAGGGTCTTCCTTCTCAAGACTCTGTAAGTCTCAAGTTCTTAATTACAGTACATATACCATACATATACAGTAAATATATAGATGGTACATATAAATGTCTTTTTACAAATAAATTGGATATAGTGTTCTGCTTAATTATCACATAATAAAGATAGGTGTCTCATTTTAAATTCTTTTAACTCATGTATTCTTGTAACTCACTTAGCTGTTTGCCCATTCTCAAGTCCTTTTGGTGTGGTAGCATTGCCTTGCAGTGTCCGATTGACCACAGGTCACATTTTTACTGGTCAAAACCTAAACAGCATCACTAATGTTGCATAAGCCGACACACTTGAACACCACAAAGGAATTTACTAACTGAACAAAATGTTGGAATCAAATGAATGAGTTGTACATATCTTAATTATAATATTCAATTATATTGGCAATTGAAATTGTGACGGCATAATAATTAATTACAATTGTCATCAATAAATTTTTCAGTTCCCATGTTATTGTTAGCAGTTTAAATTTACTGTTTAAATCTTTGTACATAACTATTAACCTGCAAGATATGAAGTAGAGAGGTCATCTCGTTTGTGCACATAATAAATATAAAATAATTACAATGTTTCATTTAAAGTGTAGAATGCTTGTATACTGTGATATAAACATGATTAGAAGGTTACTGGTAGCCTTTGGGAACTGTGACCACCTAATAGGGAAATCGTTCAGGTAATATTATTTTGACATACTAGCAGCAGTACAATGTAAATAGGATTATGTACTTATTCATTGTTTCTTAGTTTCGTAAATAATTGCTGTGTATCATAATTTTTGTTTATAGGTAACAGAACCAACCTTTGAGCAGCGGCAGCGCCTGCAGCTCCACGTCCTGCGTGTTGCGATACCGAGAGGACCCCTGAGACTTCTTCGTCTTTTTCTTCAATGATCGCTTGGCGAATGGATCAATTCTATCCACAAACGTTCCCGAAGACATTTTGCTAAATAGCATATAAAAGTATCCCAAATGACAATAAGTCGAGAGCGATCAATGCAAAACTTGTTTTGATTCCGAAAGAGTCATGATCCAGCTCAGTTGGTGAGACGAAAGCGCACTTCTAGTGAGATTGCAGCAAAATATTACAGCCTAAACAAACATTCCTTCGTCACTCATGACGGTACGGAGTGGTCACACTCAGGCCATTCTTTATACACTTCGAGATTCCACAACAGTTACGTAATTTTACGAGAACTTTATCACTAAAATGACACAATAATAAAACAGAACAATTCCATTCACAAAATCAGTTTCAGTTTCTGAGGCGTGTCACGAACACCAGAAGGTAGGAGTCGCATATACATACAAGCCTCGTGTAATATCAGCCGGTCATTCGATGACAATATAATTTTCCGACAATTAGAGCCGAGATAGTTTTAGTTTTTATAGTAATAATACGTAAAATTGCGAAATGAAATAGTATTTGTCCTCCTTAAATGTGTACGAAAACTAAAGGCGATGACACAGAGCAAATTTTCAACACCAAAAATCTATCACTGTATTCTCGCCATCGTTCACCATCCGTTTCGATTCAGACAGTGAAACGAGACGCATTTTATCGCAATGCACGAAATTATTTTGAAGGTCTGAACTTTCACAACAATGATTGTATATTTTTGCGACTTTTTCTTCCACGACAAACGATCAATTTACAAAAGGTATCCAGTAAAAGATATCATCACTGGTTTTGCTGCGAAAACGCCAGCACTCAAAAGTACCTATTTCTGAAAATAGATGGAGATATAAAAATGTTCAGAGAGATCATTTATATACTTTTAAATTGAAATTAATTTTAGTAATAAATAGAATAAAACAATGAATACCATAAAATGAAAATTTTTTTTTGAAATCACTAAAATTAAACGATATAAAACTTTTTAAGCAAAAACTATTATTAGAAATGGCCTACGTTTCAGAAGCGGAAGTAGTAAATTTGTATCTTCGATATTATAGATGCGTTCATAATAAATGAAGTCGATGATCAATATAATTATTTCATAGACAATATGAAGACATTTATTTAGTGTTAGTCGAATTTTAATATTATAAAACTAACAGTTCAAACAACATATGTGATGAAAAGTATATTAATGCAATAGTTTCATTGTGTAATTATCGTTTAAGCAAATGTCAAGCGCGTTAAAATAAAAAAAATGAAGACAATGTAATGGCGTTATAATTTTATAGATATATATTTAATTCAACTTTAAACATAAAACAGCTATAATCAGTAAATTACTGGAAGTTTTATAATAAACGTAGGCAAATAATATTTTACCTGTAATTACATAACAACAAGCAAACCAGTGCCTGACTGAATTATGATCTGTAGCCAGTGTAGATACGTCGGGAAAGTAGCTTTCTAAATTTTTTGGTGTCTATTTAGTCTTCAAAATATTAAAAAATTACTGCTGTAAAATAACAATTCGTCACATATCTTATTTTACTGGATTGTTGTGAAGTAAAACGTATCCAGCAGCTATCCGTTGGTCGAAGACTAATTAGAAAGCAACATGGAAGCACTGACAGTTCCGCCATGAATGCAAAATAAATAGAAATTGTGAAGGTTTTGAATTTATTTAATTGTTCCTGCAGTTTGTAATGCACGAAGTTTATGTTTTTGTGTGTTTAAAATATTTTGCCCACAATGTGATGTTGATATCTTCGTAACACGGAGTGTAACGCTTAACAGCACGACTACGCAATGTAAGAAATTAATTCTCATTTCACCAATTACGAGATTATGTGCAAATTTGCCAGAAACAGAACTAATATTTTATTTATGTGCTATTGATATATTAACATTATTGAATTTTGAACAATTTTTTAAAACGTAATTATAAAGGAATGCTTTTGAAAAACGTATTTTAAAATCAATTCCATATTTATTTTTAAATTCAAAAGTGTATTCGTTCTAATTTAATTTTAATATTTGTATAGTATACGCGTGTGAGTTATGTATAGTCATATGAAAATGTGTCCATTCGTTTCAGACTGGAAGTCATCCGGACAGGCTAGAACCTTCACAATGTTGAGAGGGGGGCGTGGTGGCCGTCACAGTCCGGAGCTGTACCCCCACACATTAAAGTGTTCCAACGCGAGTGACACGAGCTCAGCTTACAGTGGGAGCGACACCATGACGTCGGTCCACAGTTCTTTAGACATGGACATGGAGGTGGACCTCTCCGGTCTCCTTGAATCAATAGTTGATTCTGATGAAGAAGAAGATTTGGAAGAGAGCATGGACAGCATGACTGTACGTGATGCAGTCAGAGAATGCCTCGAAAAAGATCCTAGTGAGAGAACTGATGAAGATATTGAAATACTCCTGGAATTTACTCAGCATTTGAAAGCATTTACTAACATGACTTTAACAGTACGCAGAGCCTTGTGTGCAGTGATGGTGTTTGCGGTAGTTGAGAAAGCTGGCACAGTTGTTATGAATGATGGTGAAGAACACGACTCTTGGTCTGTGCTTGTCAATGGTCAAGTGGGTATCGAGCATCCGAACGGTGACATTGAACATCTCAATGTTGGTGACAGCTTTGGAATGGCGGAAGCTACACTTGAAAAGTTGTACCACAGAGGAGTTATGACTACCAGATGTGACGATTGCCAGTTTGTTTGTATTACACAATCTGATTATTATAGAATTTTGCATCAAGGTGAAGAGAATATCAGACGTCATGAGAATGAAAATGGAGTGGTGGTTTTAGTCACAGAGTTTAGAGGTGCAGCTGGAGAGTCAGGACATCAGCAAGGACATGTGGTTATAAGAGGCACACCTGAACATTTGATGCTCCAACTGGTTGAAGATAATTCTAGAGATTCCACATATGTTGAAGATTTTTTATTGACCCACAGAACTTTTATTGAAAGTCCTCTAGTCGTAGCAAAACAGTTGCTTGCCTGGTTTTCTGAGCAATCAGTGAGAGACAAAGTAACTAGAGTTGTATTACTCTGGGTCAATAACCACTTTACAGACTTTGAGACAGATCCAACCATGATGGAATTTCTAGAAAACTTTGAGATGGCATTGGAGCGTGAAAAAATGGAGAGCCAATTGAGACTATTAAATATTGCATGTTCAGCAAAAGCAAGAACTAGGAGTGTAATACTGTCTCGTTCTTCTAGAGATGAGCCGCTAAATTTTTCAATTTTAGGTGGATATGAAAGAGGATATGGCATTTTCATTCTTAAAGTTGAAAAACACTCAAAGGCTGAAGAAGTTGGTTTGAAAAGAGGAGATCAAGTCCTAGAAATTAATGGTCAATCTTTCCAACATGTAAGCCATGCAAAAGCAATGGAAATAATCACAGGATCCACTCATTTAAGCATCACAGTCAAAAGTAATTTACTAGCATTTAAGCAAATGCTTTTAATGCCAGAGAATTCACCAAGACAGAGAGGATGTGCTAATATGGTTCGCTGGCAGACCGATCCTCGAGCCCGTTTATCCACAGCTGAGCTGCTCAGTGATGACCCTATAACATTGACATCAGTAATTCAATCTCCCACCAAGAAACCTCAAACTTTAAATATCAAAAAAGAACCTCAAAAAGGTTATATGACATTAGGAAATAAGAAATTACAAAAAGCCTTAATGAAACTAAACATTCTTCCTAAAAACACAATTAATGATGGCATCCATGCAGATGACAGTATTCTCTCTAATTCTGAATCCCTTAACAAAGCCAATTCCAGCACTTCATTTTATAATTCTCACAGCAACCCTGATTTAATATCAATTTGTTATGATGAATATCAGTCTTCAGATTATCCTGAACATGTTCTAAAAGTATACAGAGCTGATCAAACTTGCAAATATTTACTAGTTCACAAAGAAACAACTGCCAGAGAGGTTGTAATGCTTACGTTACGGGAATTTGGCATAACTGATCCTAGTTCTCATTTTTCATTGTGCGAAGTTTCAGTAGCTCAAGGAGGTATCATCAAACAGCACCGCTTGCCTGATCAACTGCAAAATCTGGCTGAACGTATCGGTCTGAGCTCCAGATATTATTTAAAAACAAATGGAATTAGTGAAACACTTGTACCTGATGAAATGGCACCAGAGCTACTCCGAGAGAGTGTTGTACATTTCCTGCAACTTAATGCTGTGGAGGTTGCTGTTCAGTTGACGCTTCAAGACTTTTGCATATTCAGGCAAATTGAGAGCACTGAGTATGTGGATGATCTATTTGAACTAAAAAGCCGATATGGCACACCAATGCTCTCACAATTTGCCGGACTTGTAAACAAGGAAATGTTCTGGGTAGTGACAGAAGTAGTCAATGAACAAAACATAGTTCGCCGCTCTAAAATAATCAAGCAATTCATTAAAGTTGCACGACATTGTAAGGAATGCAAAAATTTCAATTCCATGTTTGCCATCACTTCCGGGCTAGGACATGGTGCCGTTTCCAGATTAAGAATGACTTGGGAGAAATTACCCACCAAATATGTCAAGCTCTTCTCAGATTTGCAAGCCCTGATGGACCCTTCTAGAAACATGTCTAAATACAGGCAGTTGGTGACAACAGAGCAAGGGAGATCACCAGTTATTCCATTTTATCCAGTTGTAAGAAAAGATCTTACATTTATACATCTGGGCAATGACACTAAAGTAGAGGGAATGGTCAATTTCGAAAAATTGAGAATGATCGCGAAGGAAGTGAGAACTCTCACCAACATGTGTAGTTCTCCATATGATTTATTGACTTTGTTAGAATTAGGCAAGCAACCTCCATCTAACGCTATGGTAGCTTTAAACCAGCTTAACACTGGAGTCCAACAAGGTCAGGTGACGGTTAAAAGGAGGAAAAAATCGTCCAATGTTCCAAATCATAAGAAAATGTTTGAAGAAGCCCAAATGGTTCGGCGGGTTAAAGCGTATTTGAATCGAATGCACGTAGAAACTGACGAAGAGCGTCTACATGCTCTGTCCCTAGAATGCGAGGGCGCAGGACCTGCGCCAGCTATGACTCGGCGTCGGCACCCCTCGCCCTCCTTGTCTACCACCAGTAGCGCCTCATCGGCTAGTGAAAGCAAAAAGAGTTTCGCAGGAAATAAATTTGGCGCGGCGTCCCCACAAGCTGTTAGAAAGCTATTAGCATTGTCCGAACCAGCCAAAACGAGACCTCACCAGCCTCGGCCCCCTCCATCTGGGCCTTCTCCTTGTTCCCACAGACGTGATGGGGCCGGTCCGGCTATTTGCTGTTCACGCGCCGCTCACGAAAGGTCACATTCGGATACGCCTACTCCAATGCCAGTAGACCTGTCAGCTGAGAGTAGCAGTGTGACGTCATTAGTTAACTTGCCATTGCGGAAAACTGGATCGGCGACTTCGAGCGACAGCGGGCATGGTTCCTGCACGACTGCTAGCTGTGCACGACCGGTACCTCCACCGAGGATGCCTCAAGCGCCCTACACACTCGCTTCCCAAGTAGCGCGCTTAGAACGACTCAGCCGCGCCCATTCACACGAAGGAGTGACTCGCCAGTACGCCGATTTCTATCACGACGCGCCTGACGATGAAGACGATGATCAGCAGGTTTCCGCTGTTTGAAATTTTAATACTCTAATTAATGTCTATTTATATAGTTCATTTTGTAATCTCACTTGATGAATAGAGAGCACGAGTTAAATACAATTATTTCTTAAAATATCATCGATATCTTATATGTAACCCTTATGATTAAGTTTAAAGACTGTATTATTTTAACATTAAGAACATGTCCTAGTGTTACATAGTGTAAAATTACATGTAAGCCATGCCTTTATTATAATTATTACTAAATATAACGTGACCCACCAGTTTCCAGTTATATCTAGAGATGTTTGATGTACCAATTATTGGGTGAATTGTGTGTATTCACTGTTCGGTATCTTCTACATTCCGTTGTTTGTATATTATTTTTATAATTGCGATTATTTATAATATGCAACTTAGACCAAATAATAATTAATGTACCTTTTAATATTTACGATTCAGATTGTTTTTTTTTTTAATGTATAATGTAGTGATTTTGGTAGCTTTGTGGACCAATAATATGTTGGGATATTATGTATTATGGTAGCAGTTTAAAATATGTTTATATTATGATTTTAATTGTAAATAATAAAACTATTAATTCGGTAATTCATCCATTGTTTATTTAAAGTCACATTTGGTACCTATGTTTATATTGACAATTGAATTCTTTATATAATTCGCGAACTCGTTCTTGTCAGAGGTTTTGTAAATCTCATTAGTTAATATAAAACATTATTATTAAAATTCTTGTATTATTATAACCACAAACCACGGGTCACATAAACATTCGTATGTTTGCATTAGTAACTTGTATTACCCTCTATGTAAATATATTTAGCTTTCTTCTTTTACTATTTATTATCTGTAACATTTAACAAACCAAATTGTTCTATCCCCTTGTCAACAATTCAAATGTGCAACTCTAAAACTATTGTAAATACTTAATAGGGAAGGGTTAAAAATAACCCATTATCAATATTTCATCAAATGAATTAAATATTTTTTTTTTAAATACAACTTGAAAAATATCACAAATAGACTGGCAGTAAAAATGTAAAACTACAAAATAAGTTAAAAACGAAGCAATGTATTCAAAAAAAGAACTTATTAACATTAAATTAGATGCAATATTATTAGATTTTTTTATATCTATTTACAATGTTTTTTTTGTAAATGTAGACTATCAGAAATGTACTATCTGAACTGGGCAACATAATCAGCTTCAAGAGGATGTAAGCCAGGCGCCGGTATGACCAGACTGTGCAACGGTGGGCCCAGGTCGCAAGCCTGCATGTCGACTAATGATCTCGCAGCGATTCTTTGATCTGGAGCACCGACTCTTGACAGTCCAATCGCTAAATGGTCCTTGGTTAAACCTGAAAAAATGAAACATAGGTACTAATTGCTCGATGCAATAGAAGATGTCATTAGGGAGGTCGCTCATGGCGACCGCAGTACCGTCGCAATACAAACGCGATATAGTCAAGATGCTGTCGTTGTTTTTACACCTTCATCCACGTAGCATAAGTTTGCGTCGCTACTGTCGCCCTACAGCATTGATACTACGTCTTCAAAGCCGCAGCCCCCCCCCGCACCTTCGTGATATCGTCTAAGAGTTGCGACTTTCGCGCGTCGCAAATGCGACTAAAGGCCGACAGTTGCGATGCAATCGTGCGTTCACGAAACGAGCTACTGTATCGCTGAAAATAGTTGCTGTGAGCGACCTTCCCTTCATTTTAGAGTGACTATTTAAAAAACGCTGCTTTGTAGCGAATATTATATAATTAAGTATTAGCAGAAGCACACAGATGATAAAATGTATGAAACGACATGTAGCATGGTAATTATAGTAGTGACAGAACTAGTTACTGTAATAAATTATTAAACGAAATGCAGTAAAGCAGATTCTTATCTGGCTTTGGCTTCAGATGTAATATAAATTAGTTATATTACCCATAGATAAATCCATATTTATTTATGTAACTATTATATTTGTAATATAACATCACAAATGTCAATGAATCGCTTAAGTGAACATAGCTGTATCTTTACTGTTCTTAAAACATTACATCTTTTATCTTGAAAATATCGTTGGCTTTTAATAATACATAATCTATTTTTATGTATTTACTGTAACCCATACTTTGCTATATGTAGACAAATTCCTATCATTAATACCATTCTATGTTTAATTCGAGTGTAATATGGCTTAGTGCAGTCATAGTATGTTAATAACGAAGTTTTAATCTTTTTTAACACCGCACTAAATAGCAATAGATAAGAAAAACATTTAGAATACCAACTTATAATATATCATAACGGTGAAGGAAAATACCATGAGGAAACCTGCACTCCTGAGTATTTAAAAAAAATTCTAAGGTGCGTAGTCTGTCAACCCGCACTTGCCCAACGTGGCAAACTATGGCCTTAACCCTCTCAATATGAGAGGAGACCCATATTTCAACAGTGGAATGATAAATGGGTCGTTTATTAATATGCCATAACAGGTCCAACCAACCAATACCAATATATATCATATTGGAGTGGATTGAGAGCACAGATTGTCAAATACTTTTAAAGATCTGATGTGTTTACTCTATATTCATCATAATAGGTCACATTTTATTTACAACATGTTACAACACTAATGCATGGCGAAGTGGTTAAATACCACGTCTCCCGATCCCATGCCGGAATACCAGGATGTAGTAAGACGCTTCTCAATCCAACGTGGGCAGATTGCAGTATGGACTGCCTGCCTAGGCTCGGCTACATGCCCTGGCTGATTAAGGGTTGCAGTGTAACCGGTGATCCCCAAACCGCATTTACAGCATGGACATTGTAGGCAAAATCCCCTCCGGAGAGACCCATGTCTAACAGTGGATTTAGGCTGATGATGATCTGTTATAATTGGTGTAATTTTAACGCGTATTTTCCCAATTCATTAATTATCATTACGCTTTCAATATCACAGATTACACTTACAACTATTATTAACAGATGGCAGGCCCATAAAAACTTCATTTAGGTTAATTAAATTCTTACTTGTGCTCACATGTCGATATTGTTTCACTCGTTAATTATCATTATTATCATTCATTATCATTATGAAGTTGCTTTGTGCATAAATGTAATCTTTAAACCGAGGCTAACTCAATTTCTACTTGCAACCACATGCTGAAATATTATTATAGTTTTGATCGTTTTTAGTTATGCAGATGTGTTATAAAACAATCTCCAGTCTTTTCTATATTATGAAGAGAGCTCTGTAGTGAGGCGGGACAAAATGAATTGAAACTGTAAATCAAGAACATTGGACACATTGGCTCATATAAATCTTTAGTACTATACCAAATATTGATTACCTGCATCAGGTTGATTATCTATTATCTGGACCAGTTGTGATGCTGCTTCAGCCACACTCATGAATTTTGGATCCATGTACTGGCGAACTTTCTTAGTCAGAGACTCTTCAGTCGGTTCTTTGACTTTAATATCTGTAATAACAAAAATACAAATTAATGTACTTATTGTTACTAAAATAAAGTATTACATGTTCATTTAACATTTATGGTATTAATCTTTAGGTTTTATGTTCATACTGGTGTAATTAGAATTTTATTATCTCATAACACTACTATGTCTATGATAGTCTATGTCCAGCAATGGACTGAAATAGGTTGATGATCATGATTTTACTATTAAAAGTTTCATGAGTATCTATACATATGATTAAAATGTACCGGCTTAACTCAAGTACGTTTTTCAGGATGGCCCGACTAGTTTCAGACCTGTATGAGGTCCTTCCTCATGGGCTCCCGCTGTTTGCAGCGGTGTCGCGGCGGAGACACTAGTCGGGTCATCTCGAGAAATGTACGTGATGATGATGACCTCAACATCTTGTCTGTATTTCCCTGCAAATGTAGACAGAGTATAGTACTTCCATGTTTTACTTCTTATGACATACATCTCATGGAATAGGAGACTAGCCTGCTGTCATACACATACTATTATTTGAATTTTAAATGTATTGCCAGTTGAACTATTTTCAATGTCACTGGCTATTATTGACATTAATCTCACATAATTTTATCTAGTTCGATACAAGGTAATGAAAGTAAATAGATTGAATAATAATCAAAAGCCTCACATGTTTATAATACTCATTTCAAAATAAATCTATCTCTAGATATCAATCTGTTTATTCACTTGAGCAGATTGAACAATTTTTTCCGGCACTGAACTAAAACTTGTATTTTCCTCACTGCATACATATACTACAAATTCATATACTAGAAATTCAAAACAAAAATTGAATTCCATAAAACTTTACAGGATTTATACATTAAATGTATCCAAGTCACCCATAACTCTCTTGGTATTTTGTATTGAACTACTAGAATAAAACATAAAAAACTCAGCTTCGATGTTTTCTATGAAGCTTAGTTCACAGAGTAATTTTTTTTATATCCCATATCCTCTCAATCTGCTGGTCTAGGCATTTAGCCCATGGTCAAATAGTTATAGTTTTTGACATGTTTGGTACACACCTGATGGCATATCGACTTAGAAATCTTAGATATCTGGTCTGTCTGCCTTATATGAATATAGAGAAGAGCTCCTCAGGATGTTCTCCCAACTAAACCAGATATCTAATACATTTGTCTGAAGACAAATGTATTAGTAATCATTTGTAATTAGATTTAATATAAGAGGATTAAAAGAAATAATATATTGCAAGTAGAAATCCTCCAGATTTGGGATAAAAAATTTATTTATACCTAGAAGACATAGGGTATGTAAGTTTCTTGAAAAGTTCCCAATGATTTTTTCAAAGAAGCTGTCTGGTTTCCATGTATCAGTCCAGTACGGGATAGACACTGTTTCTCCGAAGTTGTACAGTTGCAGCCCACAGCAGCTTACAGCGTTCATTATTGATGCATTATGAATTATCTAGAAATAAATATATCACACCATTAGCTTCATTAAATTATTTTATTACCATCTCATAACATTAGATCTTTTATAGGGTATGTAGTTTTAGTGCAATATATGGGAATACATGTAAAAATGAATTTTATTATACCAGCAATGAACATCAGAGAAATTTTCAACATCTCTGATATTAATTGCTGGTATTTAATGGGAACTTCTAATAACTATGTTCTCTTAACTGTTCTTATGTTACAACAGTTTAGAAATACCAGTTAGTTCATACCGCTTAGTGACTTGAAAGGAGTAAATATTTAAAAAAATATGTTTACTACCTGTGTGTCAACACCATATTCTTTAGCTCGAAGTAACATGTCAGTGTGTGTAGTAGCCCCCAGTGGATCTCCAACCACTAAAAGAGCTATATTACTAGTCCTGGCCTCCTTAATTATACTATCTATACCACTCTCACAGAGCTCTCGGTCTGCTATTATTAAAGGTCTCCCATAAAACTCTTCCTGTAATTCAATATATTATTATGAAATAAGATGGCATGAAATGAATTGCTTCGATTACAAATTTCATGAGAATTATTTAACATATCCGGTGTACTCGGCCGATACTTTTTCAATCTCGAAAAATAATAGAGAACATTGATATTTACCAAAACATCTTTGCCGACTGTGAGTATCGATGTGTAACCTTCCAAATACACTTTATCGCATGCTTTGATGGTTTCCAGACCTCGCACTGTTATGTCTTTAGCATCACCCAAGCCTAAGCCGATTAAATAAAACATTTTATTTTAATTAAAACTAATAAAATTCAGTGTTTACTTTAAACGTAATTATAGCCAGATTCACCGGCACCTGTCATAGCCAGATGACGTTCAACTTCACGTGTTAATGACAAATGACAAGGAGCAAAATGGCCGGACAACTGTGACTACCACATACTTGGATGATAAAATGCCTTTTACAATATAATTTGTTTAAATGAGTAGACTTTTCTAAACATTGCTTTTAAATTTTAAATAAATTTAAGTCTTGTTTATCAAAATTATTATATTATACAATAATAAAACAACGAAATTGTTACTATTGTTAAAAAATACAATAGGAGTAATACGTCGTGAGAATTAAAGTTCGTAAGAACATGAATTTGCACTTGAATTTACATTTTAATATGGAGATTGGATTAAATTTTAAGATTTAGAGAAATACCAAATAAATACGGTTATACCGACTGAAAATATGAAAATACATAGCGATCTATTGATATATTATATTTCACGTACAAATTGATAGAAAGCATAATTAGATAACACAAAATAATTTATTACATCATAATTAATTTAAGTTACGTTGTAACTCACATGATAATGGAATTTAGGTACCGTATGTTGACTTCGCCTTTCTGATGTCATGTCATGTCATGTCATTCTTTCTTATCTTTGAATGATCTGTCATTCGTTGCATTTGATAAGTACAATGGGATTTTACTGTAGTAAAAATAAATAAATAGTGTAATATTTAGTATTAGCTTTCTTCTATTTATTATATTGTCCTCTACTTAGCAGCCTATTATATATCGTCACAAATAACTCAGCAATGATTTCAAGAAAAGGACAAAAGGCTATAAACGAAGGCGTCGTTGGCAAATACGTGAAAAAAGATACACCACCAGACTTGCCAAGTGAGTGGTCATTGAACGTATGAACCTCAATGAACATTTGCCTCCATATTTTTATAACTATACCTCCATATCTAGTAGGTATTCTTATCCAAATAGGTATATGAAGTGTTATGGTTTCCATTTCAGTCATAAATGTTTGGACAACAGGCAACAACAGGCGGCCACGTAGCCAGCCTTTTGCTGCTAGTGATGGTCATTCACAGAGCATTGAGAACAAATTCGGTAAAGCCCAGACCATGAGTGGACATGCCGGGAAGTACACCCCAAGTGAGTCAGTCCCCAACTTAGCACACAGGTATGAACTAATTGATATTGTGTTGCAATTGATATTAATGTGATTTAATGTATATACTTATTGAGAACTATAAGTATTCTGTGATGGGCTTTGTTCAAATATATTAACATATTAAAACTAACTATATAGTAAGGGTGAACAGGCTTTTCCTAGGCATAAGGGCCCAATTTCAGGACACATCTGTTCTTACCATCAGGTGAGATCACAGCCAAACACTAACCTACCATATTAAAAAAAAAGAAATCTGTAACTGCAAGCAAATAAATGATTCAGTGAAAAAAATGCTAAAAACTACCAATTATATAAGAACCTGGTATACTTTTCGTAAAGGTCTTAATGAAACTCTGTTTAGAGTCAGTCTGGCACCTATTCACATCATTCACAAAGTGTGTGGGGCACAGCAAATGATTTGAAAACTTTATCAATTTGACATGTTTCTGATAAGTTTCTATGATTTCTTATAATTATGAGTATTGATGTATACTTTAAAAATGGAAGATGATTTTGAATATATCTTTTTTACCCAATGGTATTGCTTATAGATTTGCAAGCTTATCCACGAGCGGCAGTGACACTGCAAGTACATCAAGCAATTATAATTCCCAATATCACTTGGATGCTAACTTGGTAAGATAACAACATGACCTTCCTTGATTTTCAAAGCATAAATAGATAAAAAACGTAACATCAAGCCTGTAATCCCTGAAGGGATAGGCAGAGGAGTGTAGTACACTCCTATGTTTCACCAGTTATGTTTAAGTCCCATGGAATAGGTGGTGAGCCTACACATACCTACCCATACTCCGAGCACTGATCCAGACTCTGAGTCACTACTAGAAATTATAAATTAGAAAAGTCCAGTAGTATTCAACGCACGATTTGAACCCAGGACTTCTTGTTCGGCAGTCGCACTTGCAACCATTCAACCAATGAGGCAGTCATAAATAGACCCCCCCATAAATAGGTCCCAGACTGTTTATTAGATTATCAGCACACCAGGTCTTTTATGGGGGAGACATTATTGGGTGAAAAGTGTAGTTATAGGAAACATGACCCTCAATGAAAACCAGTAATCATGGATTATACATAGCACAGACTAAGTGTGGAGCCTTTCTATGATAATACTGTCTTGTTCATTTTTGTTTTATATTGTGATATTAATTATGAGATAAACTTTGTATTATCAATGGAATAAAAGTTTTACTTTTTACCTCTAAAAATTCAACTGAGTAAAGAAAAAAACTTCAGTGTACTATGGGAATTGTAACAAATTCTTTTGTTTCAGGTTTCACATTCTGCATTGAATGAATTAGATGATTCTCTCAGTAGACAAACCAGCCATAGATATTATAGACAACAACAACACGAGGATCCCATTTATCAAAATCAACAACAGGTATGTATTAAAAAAAATTATATCATTGATGAAAAAAATATCCAAAATGCTTACATGCATCTAGCAGTTTGTTTGATTTCATCTTGATAATTACTTTTCTTCTCTTATTCTTCTTAATTAATTCTTATTATTAGAATTCTTAGATTAATTCTTATTATTAGTATTCTTAAATTAATTCTTATTATTAGTATGCTTTCTCCACCCTAACACAGTTTTAACACAGATTTTTGAGTATATTAGATAACTGAAAATCCTTTATGCAATTTGAAGTTATCGTAGAAATAATGTATGATAATAACATGTACATCAGCTTTCTATTATTACATTTGTAGGACTCATATTCCCTCTGAGTTGGATGGCTATTATTAGCCTGTGACTCATCAACTCATGACTGTTCAAATGGCTTCCAGCTGAAAAACGCAATATTATAGCATTGCGATAAATCAATCACTTGTAATAAAATCTAACTAAAGGGTGGAAGTCGGTTTAACAATCTTAAGCTGTGTATCTAGAAAACATTAAGAGATGTGACATAATTGACTGTCTTGTTGGTCGAGTGGATGCAAGCTCGAATGCCGATCAGGAGGTCTCGGTTCAAATTACGAGTCTGGTACTTTTAGATTTTTCTAATTTAAAATTTCCAGTTGTGGCTCAGAATCAGGAATTGTATCCGGTGTATGGCAATAGGCTCAACACCTATTCCATGGGACTTAAACGTAACTGGTGAAACACGGGAGTATACTACATTCCTCTGCCTACTCCTTCAGAGATTACAGGCGTGATGTTACATTTATTAAGAGACATATTTCAAATAAAGGTGGTGTTTTTACAGGTACAGCAGCAAAAACAACAGCAGTATAGTTCCCGGGAGTCAAGTATGCCGCGCATATCGTCCAACCTGAGTCTGTCGCCTCGCCTGCACCCACCATCGCCTCACTCCATTCGGCTGCACTGCACTGATTGTAAATTCATGTATTGTTTATACCTCTAGAAGTATATTTCTTGAATTATTACGTATAGGTACGTAGATTGGCGGCTGGAAACAATGCAATGTACTGTATAGAGTGACGAATCAAAGATGCTCTCAGAGTGCACAAGCTGTTTATTTATACTCTATTGTATCGCTGATATTCACTGAAGTAGCTTCCTTTTAACGCTTGTTGAACCTCTCCTAATCGCTTCCAAAATTGTTCTGTGTCTCACTGCTTTTTTTTTTCTTCTAAT
>DWJK01000741.1:0-20032 GCA_018248815.1 Croniades pieria auraria
GAGGTGCGCGCCATGGATTTGAACCCAGCACCCCCGGAGTGAGAGGCTGAATTCTTAACCACTAGGCTATCACCGCTGTTGACGCTTATAGGAGGACTTTAATTAACAAAAATGCCGTAACAAATAATGTTTCAGGTGGGGATCACACATCGGTCCAGAGAAGTTGCTACGCTTGGGTTTCGTTATTGTAACTTTTAATTATCGACTTGGAGCACTTGGTTTTCTTTGTCTTCAAACACTTGATATCCCAGGGAACGCCGGCCTGAAGGATCAGGTGGCAGCTCTCTACTGGGTGCATAGAAACATAGCCAAATTTGGTGGTGATCCACAAGACGTCACCCTTTATGGGACTGGAAGCGGTGGAGTCTCAGTTGAGTTACTGTTGTTGTCAGAACAGTTGACAAATGTAGTCCACAGGGCTATAATTGAATCTGGAGCAGTTTTGTCTCCCTCCTCAATATCGTACGATCCATTTGCGTTGGCCCTGGCTGAAGCAATCAAACTAGGATTCAAAGGGGGAGGTTCTAGAGAGTTAGAAATATTTTATAAAAAAATATCTTTACAAAATCTTCTGCATACTTCGGGAATGTTCTACCCGTGCATAGAAAATAAATTACTTGCAAACAGTCTACTGAACACAGATCCAATGGATAAATTGATTCAGGGCATTTACCAGCATGTACCCCTCATGATTACTTACTCCAATGCAGAAGAAATATCAGTGATATCAGAAAATCCACAACTTTTCAATAGAACACCACAAGGTTTCATTAATTTATTGCCGAGCAACTTAGAGTTTGAGACAGAAGAGACCAGACGTAAAATCGCAGCTCTGATCAAAGATTTCTACTTCGAAGACAATGATCCTTTGGAGAGAGTCACACAAAACTATATTGATTACATAAATGACATTTTTGTGGAATATCCCATGACCAAGTCTTCTGTACTGCATGCAGCAAAAAGTTCTCACCCGGTCTACCTCATGAAGTACACATATCAAGGAGGATTATTTAATACTACTCCAAGATTGCTTGGAGTAAAACACAGGGATATTTGGAACTATATTTTTTCATCAGAAAATTTTGCTGACTTTGACGAGATAATCGCTGAGAGGCTTTTGACTTTGTGGAATAACTTTATTAAAATAGGGTAAGCCTTAATTAATGAACATTTTTGGGAAACATTATTAGTCATAGACTCACAACACATGACATTAACATGTCTATGTGATATCACTCACATACATAATTATTTGTTACATTCTTTCTAAAACTGTTTCAACTTTAGAACACTTTTTTAACACTTTTTTATTCTGAAAATGGTAGTCAGTAATCTATAAAATAGATGTATGTATGTGTATAAGATAGTGATGAATGTAGATGAAACATGTCAGGTCTGCAAAGATAGAGTTAGTGAGCAATTAGTGCACTCTGCCTACCTTTAGGAGATTTGGCATGTATATATAATGATAATAGGCAGGCAAAATAATGTCAGGTAGGCAACATATTGGTGGCCCTTGTTGTTGCAAATGCCTATAGGCGACAGTGACCACATACCATCGGGTGGGCCACCTGCCTGTTTGCCTTGCTTTTTAATAAAAAAAAAGTAACAAGTTTCTGAACAAATTCCTATAAGGTTTATTGTTTCTTTCACCTTATATGTTTAATGCAGTATTGAAGCCAAAACAATTCTTGCAAAATTTAAAGAAAAAGCCTTAGTAGAAATGTTCAACATCTGAAGAGCGCTTAAACATTCAATTTCACTTTCAATTGATTTATAGTCAAGATTTTGATATTTTTAATACTGCCATATATGTATGTTGCTGTTGAGCTGAGTGAGAGTTGAGTCTTAGTTCCAATAGAATAGAACATTTTTCTGGTACAATAGCAAAATTTTATTTATATTATGTATAATAACATAGTTTTAAAGCTTTAATTATTCAGTACACTAAGTACTAGCAATAGATACATGTGTAGGTACGTGATAGCCCTCGGCAATTACTTTATTTCTATTTAAGAATAATCACGGCTGCAGATAGACCCCAGGGATACATACTTAAAATTTTTCGTTAATCTTATTTCCCAATTGCACAAAATTAGACAATGTTGAACTGCTTATTTTTCTGTAATAGACTTAAGACTAATATCAATTTATGTGTGGCAATAATTCCTGTTTAGCTACGTAACATATTTGAAATAATAGAATCAGCCAATAACTGTTAAAGTAATTCATCTTTTACAAACCAGTCAGGGTTTAGGTTTTTTAACATAGTGTTATCACTGCTTTATTGACTGTCTCGTTGGTCAAGTGGTTGCAAGTGCGACTGCCGATCAGGAGGTTCTGGGTTCAAATCCAGGATCGGGTACTACAGAATTTTTCTAATTCAGAATTTCTAGTAGTGACTCAGAGTCTGGATCTGCGTGTGGTGTACGACAATAGGCTCACCACCTATTTCCATGGGACATAAATGTAACTGGTGAAACATGGGAAGTGTACTATACTCCTCTGCCTACCTCTTCGGGGATTACCAGTGTGTTGATACATTATCACTGTTAAAAGTATTCAGTAGTACATTTCCCTCAGTGAATGTCCCTCATACAATTACTGAAGATGAAAATAATTTTACTATGTCATTATTTTCTGCCAGATAGTGGCTTTATTATTATCCATAGTTAAAAGTGAGGGGGCAGGAACAAAACTTGAGAAAGGTTTGCATTTAGACATATATGTTGGTTAAATTTTGAGTGTCCATCTTACACCTCGATTAGCTGATTCCATAGCAGGAAAATATTAATAAGCAATGTAAATTTATCTTACAACTCGACTTACAAGTAAATTATGTTTCTGTCATATATAAGATAGTAGTTTTAATCTTTAATTGCTTACAGGGATCCAACTCCGCTCACTACCACTTTCATACCTATCATCTGGCAACCAGTTACCACCCAAGATATAAATGGAAGGGTAGACATTAGAAAGGTCTCCTATCTTCAATTTGACAGAGCAATGTCCAATGTACAACCAGATGGACAGCAGCTTATATTCTGGGATTATATTTATGATAAATTTTATAAGCAACATGTTTAGTGAAATTAGAACAATATCACTAAGTCCTATGCGGTTTCTCTTTATTTCTTAAATTATCATCAATTTCCTGTTTCTTAAATTTTACTTCTAACTATTGTCATCTTTCTGCAGTGTTTAAATATTTTCTTATATTAAATAATATAACATTATTACTCTCAACAATTCTTTAGCTCTTATTCTAGTCTTATACTAGTTACAGCAATACAAAAAATTATTTTAGCAACTTGTGCAAATGTGACAGATAGATATAATATGTTAATGCACTACAAAATAACTGTCAATAAATTTTTAATAAATAACAATGAGTTTTAGCTCAATAATACTAGAAAAACATGAATAAAACATGTACTTAACTTGAAGAACAACATGCATATAAAAAGCCTGGGTTTTCCACAAACCTGCAAAAAGGTTTTGAGTAAAGCACATCGTATATCCGCGTTGCTACATCTGTCAATATCAGACGATGCGGATTTGGGACAACTTGTGAATTGCAAACTATTTACAAAACTTTTTCATTCTAAATGTGAAAATTACATACCTTACACCTTGTAATACCTTTTTAGTGATTACAAACTAGAAGTAACAAAACACGAAATGTATTTCATGTAAAACTGAGGATCGACGTTGTCGAAAACAAATAATACCGTTATGTACCTGATCAATCAGCGCCTCGCTCCGGCACCACGCGCTCGCCACGCAGCATTCACTCACAGAACTACAGCATACTTACTCACGCTTCAATATTATAAATGTTCACTTATTTTTCACGAGATTTAAGTAATAAATTCAACAAGTATTTATACAAAAGACAAAACATGTACCACCCGTCACATTTCACTTCGTTGACATGACTTGACAGTTATGACGTGATTTTTCGTTTAGAAACTGTCTTCGAGTCTAATAAGGATACAAATGACAGTCTTGATTTTTTTTTTAGATTGGCATTGATTTTCGAATCATTAATCACAGAAATATTATTACGTTTTTTTCGGTCCAGAATTGGTTCTCCTAATTGTTAAAATAATAGTACATTGTATGATAATTTCCTCTAAACTATATCATGTTAAAAATTAAGCTACTTTTTAATAACATAATATTAAAATGCTGTTGCAAATCACTTTTGCGAAAGATTGGTAGGCTGGCACTTGCAAATATTGTATAAAATTAAGCATGATCCAAAGTGGTGGCACCCATATAGGTGACTAACAGTAATAAATTTTAATTAACATCTTGTGCTTCTGACAGCACATTTAACAGTCCGCCCTGATAACTTCTTACAATTAATAATAAGTACATTATGGTTTTGAAGGTGATTATAACGCAATAGATGAGTTGATTCCTAACTCGTGTTTTAGAATTGAAGGATTAACACTCGTTCTCATAGGCTGGATAGAACCACATCAGCGGGACACAAAAGATTGCAGACACTTCTCCTTGTCTTTTATTTGTAAAATTCTGCTATAATTTTGATTAATACTAAAGAAAATATAAGTTTCAAATTGTAATCTTTGAATGTAAGATACGTACAGCGCCACTTATTTTAAGCATTTTTATACGAGGGAACTAAAAGTAGTAGCTTCTGTGTAAACAGGTTCTATCCTCGGTAAGTTCTAGTATCTACCTGTGTTTTCGTAGAAAAAATAGTATCGATATCGACATTAATATATTCCGTGTTGACATGTTATGAAGAGTTTTATCAACAGTTATTGACGAACAATATTACTCTGATCAATTTAGATAGCACAGTTTTCCTAGATTTTTGGTTTTATGTTGCGTTCGGTATCTTACTACAGAAGTTCGATGCATATTTGAACGATTTACATATTTAGTTTGAGGAAGTAAATGAATATATCAGTATATTTTTTTCTTGGGTTCTCCTCAAGACAGTTCAGGAATGTCTACTTAAGGCAAACTTTGCGCATGGTCTTACAATAAATCATTGCACTAGGACATGCGTTTAATATAAGCGTTTAATTTAACAAGAGTTTGATGTAAGCGTAAGAGTGGCAGTAGTATTGTATCTATTATTGTTGCCATGTAGCTAGTATTCAGGTGTAAATTATTCAGTTCTTCGGAGTGAACATATTTTTATCACTTGCCTGTAGTAGAACTACTTTTTAAAATAGTTTTATCACATCTCAAAATATGCTAAACTAATATATACAATAAGTTCCACTAAATAAATAAAATAGTAATGTTTAAAAAGTGTATTTACATAACTCATATTACAATACAAAATATAATATCGTATATAATGCGTATACATTTTAACATTGAACATTAGTATAATAATTTGTAATATCACTTATATTTTGACACTTTGATACTTTATCAATTTCAATTAAAATTAACTTAATTTAAATTTCAGGAACAACATGTGTATATATTGTCGGTATATCACATATATTTAAACAACTGACATTTGGGTTGCAACGCGTTGGCGAATTTGTTGGTGTTGCCAACTTATATAAATGATGATTACCTTTACCATCTGGTGGTTAGATTGTTCGTGGTTTTAGCACAGTTATATTATTATCAAGTTTTAGCAACTTTTTAGATTATATGTAATCTTCGGTTCAATAGTATAAAATAATTTGCTTAGGTAGAATGATTAGTTTCGAAGATTCAATTAAAAAAACAACTACTTTAAGATATAACACAATTGTTAAATACATAAAAATTAAATAGCGTAACTACGCATTACATTGTAATAGATATAATAAACTATCTTTTTCTGAGTGTACTATAGTAAAAATATTAGGAAAAGTAAATCTTTAAAATATCGGTGAGTATGGTGGTCATAGGTGATCAATAGTGACATAAATAATTATTCATTCATTCATTCAAAGACAATTTATTAATGGACAATTATTATGGACAATAATAAGGAAGTTCGACGTGTCGTTCATTTTCAATTACCCAAAAAACCCAATAAATCAACAATCGTGGATCAAGTAGATGTTCATAAATTACCAGAAATATATGCACAATAGATAATAAATACAACAATGACACAAGACATTCTGTGTCTGGTAAAGATTGTGTTTTAAATCCCTCTGTATTTTTGTTCTACAACTACTGTTATTTTTATAATATTAAGTGCATAAAACATTATTTTAGCTGTTTTCCGCTTTCGAGGAAAGCACGAAAACAGTATACATGATGTTTTATTTACAATGGATTTTTACAATTTTCTGGTAGTAGGTGTTGATTCATAAATGGTCATAAAGGACACCGTCAATGTATGTATAATGTCAGATAACGAGCGATAAACATATTCGTCCATAGCAAATAATCTTATTTCTCAGTTTACTGTACACAACATATTTCTGTTTCAACATATTTCTGTTTTCTTTAAAAATGGTGTTTTCATAAAATCATTAATTATTTTATCAGTTATACAATTTTCAACGCGCTTATTTTATAACATAACTTTTATATAACAGTGTAAAATTAAATATAACTTCTCATAATACCTAAAAAAGTTATAAAGACATGATATATTATAATAGTGTCACCCTCAGCATGAATACTGAAATTAAAACTATAATAGTATAAAAATATTGAACGTTACGTTATTGTCAAGTCGGGTTTTGAATAAAAATTCAAAATCAAATTACGTGTATAAAAGTCGTGTCATTGGAAACAATAATACTAATCTTTAAAAGGAATGTTTCATTCAAGTTACTTTATCAAACAAGTGTAATAATGATATAAAAATAATATTGTTAATAATAACTTCAAATAGTTAACGTTTCCCATATATAAATATGAGCATCGTGTTAAGCATAGCCATTTTTGATAGGATTGACCCGCCCATTGATCTTTCATAGCCCATAAATTGAAAACGCCCGTGCTGCAGGTGACAGCTGACAGCTAACTGACAGATAAACAATAATAGGCAGATTTCATTGCGTCGAAAAAATAAATAAAAAAAAAACATTTATTTCATTACAGGAAGACGTACGTATTTAATAAATTACTGTACATCCTCGACTTACTGTTATCGCAAGACATTCCCTAATGTTATGAAGTTTAGAAATATTTCAGGCGCTTTACTATCAAAATGTTCTGATTGAGGAATACATTAGTAAATCTATACGTGACGAGTTTCACGCATCAGCGTCTCAAAGGTCACAATTTTAATTGAATGATTTTCCCAACTGCCACTGTGAATCACCGTAGTCTTACTGATCTGGTTACGAATATGTTTTGATTGTGGTCACTGACAGTGTTCTGTCAGGTCAACGACGGAGCTCTTTCTCCACCCAAAGAAGAAGTAGCCGACTGCCAGCCCTAAAACTAAGGCTAAGCAAAGCCATACATTGTAGGTCATGAACACCAGCATCAGAATATAGGAAGCCGTAGACTGTACGAAGTGCATCAACGTTTGGATCACGTGGCCCGATGACAGCATGGAGTATCTGAAAAAAAGATTATTAATTAATTAGTAAGATACAGATGACAATGGGTAGCTCTTCTATTCGAGGTAATAAAAATAAAAATGTTGGAAAGATTAAGAGAGCACGGTAGTCCCCACAGAGAGACGTGGCTCGAATAGCACGACAGGAAATTATGGTGAGAATATTTGTAAACTCGCTAATATAACACAAAATGAAATACAAAAATGTCGCTCAGTTGATATTTGGATACGCCAAACCTTTTCAACTAAAAGGCTTTTTTGATAATCCTTGCTATAATTCACAAGCGGATCACAGGCCACATGCTGGTAACTGACTTACAATGTTCGTACTGATGACTGGTAGACAAAGACAACAGATATTAAATTAATAAAACATGTATTAAACGATATTTTTTCTACTGGAAATTTAATATCGACCCATTTATCATTCCATTGTTGGAATATAGATCGCCTCACATATTGAGAGTGTTAAGGCCCTAGTCCGCCACATTGGCCAAGTGCGGGTTGGTGGACTTCACACTCCTTAGAATTCTTTTTTTGTAAATTCTAAGGTGTACAGGTTTCCTCACGATATTTTCCTTCACCGGAAACCTACTGGAAACTTAACAAATTATATTAAAACTTTTATCTTAGTGTTTTTTTAAATAAATTACCGCAGTTGTATGGTGTCCATGCCAGACATATATTATGTAATCACATGGAAAAACAACCGGAAAACGAGTAATTTATTTCGAGTTACGAGTTCCAATTCTGGGTAACTGTTTACATGTCAGATTACTGTCTTCTCTTGTCAAATGAAAGGTTTAATTATTATTTATGAAGCTAGGTCTGACCCTTAATTGTGATGATTGTTTGATTGATACAAACATATATTTATTTAAAAACTCCCATTTACATAGGAATAAGATTTTAGGAGGTCGGTGGCGTACACTTTTAAGAGTGTCAGCTTGCTTTTTAGCTTGCTATAACCTTTTGAATACCCGTAGTACTGCATCGACGTAAGATAGCTCAAGTACATGGAGTTCCGCTTAGTGGTTTTATGATATAGTGAATACGAGTAACACATTAAACTCGTGCGCGGGAAAACGTGCAACAGCACACGTCCACTGCATGATTACGACATTTTATTCATAAATGCAGATTTTTTTATTCCGTTACAGGTTTATGATCAACATTTTAAACTTTATAAGTGCTGGGTTCAAATGGCGCGCATCTCTTTACAAAAGTGCGTTTTTACGTTTAAATATCACTTGCTAACGGTGAAGGAAAACATCGTGAGGAAACCTGTACATCTTGGAATTTATTAAAAAAAATAAAATTCTAAGTTGTGTGAAATCTGCCAACTCGCACTTGTCCACCGTGGGAAATATGGCCTTAACTCTCTTAATATTAGAGGAGACCCATATTCCAACAGTGGTATGACAATTGGGTCGATTACTATTTTTTATTTTTTTATTTAAGCCATGTTATATTTGACATGGGGGGGTTTGCAACAAGCCGAGGACAGGGCGCGATGGCGCTCATTGGTGGAGGCCTATTTGCAGCAGTGGACTGAGACAGGCTGATGATGATGATGATATTTGACTATTATACTTTAACAATTTAATTTATTTACTTTACTTTAATTCTAATCTGTTGTACACTTTTGTTAATATATTTTGCTTTGCAAAATTTTGCGTGACTATTCACATTGTCCTTTGAAATCATTATCACGCTACAAGAGAATACAACACATCGTTTTCTGTTTAATATATGGTCAATAGCATTTAAGTTGTACCATCACTTTTTGTTCCTCATAGATACATTTGAAATATGATGGACAGGAGTACTGTACATATGTATACATATCGACTAAGTCGACAAACAGCGTCAAGGAACTCTACATCCCAAGTTACTTATATTATTGCTCTCCAGGTGATAATAACTAAATAGTTAGTCCTAGATCATCGGACCATATTTAAATAGGATAGACACAACTGAATTTAAATTAAAATCTACTTACTTAACAACAGCAGTTCCGTTGCAAGGGCCGCGCGCACCGCATTCGTTCTTC
Source organism: Croniades pieria auraria (assembly GCA_018248815.1). Classification (NCBI taxonomy): domain Eukaryota; kingdom Metazoa; phylum Arthropoda; class Insecta; order Lepidoptera; family Hesperiidae; genus Croniades; species Croniades pieria. Next base: position 9,564 of record DWJK01000741.1, read on the forward strand.
GTGATATTGACTTGGGAATCTCCAGTGGTGGAAGTGGCTCTCGAGTGGAGCGCTTCTCGGTAGTACTTCAGCCCTTCATACAGAATACCAGCGAGGAAGATGGCCACTGCGGAACCGAACAGCTCCAGTGCGTTTGTAGTCAACCATCCGTTGAACAGAATCTCTTGACGTACGTTCGCGTGGAACTGAAATTCAGGGAAAATTGTTCGTAAGCATTACAGGTTCACTAGAAGACATCGCCCTTAAGAATAGTAGCCCATTGTTTAAACTATCTCTAAACTAAAATACCTCACACATGATGTAAATAGTAGAGTTATCAGTGTACCTAACCCTTAAGATTTACTGAAAAAGGATAGCATTTCTTTATTAGGCTGAGACTTGAGGCAACAAAATTGAGCCTTGCTACATTGTAGAATTAGAAACTAAAGTATTCTCACCTAAAAATACCTGAAATTTTATATATTAGATACCAATAAATCTCGTACCACTGTTATAAATTTTAATAGCAGTGATAGCCTAGTGGTTAAGAATTCAGCCTCTCACTCCGGGTGTACTGGGTTCAAATCATGGCGCGCACCTCTTTACAAAAGTTTGTTTTAAATTTAAATAACACTTGCTAACAGCGATGGAAAACATCGTGAGGAAACCTAGCACACCTTAGAATTTATAAAAAAAAATATTCTAAGGTGTGTGAAGTCTGCCAACCCGCACTTGACCAGCGTGGTAAACTATGGCCGTAACCCTCTCAATATGAGAGGAGACCGATATTCCAACAGTGGAATGATAAATGGGTTGATTATTATTATTATTATAAATCTCTTTTAAAGATAACTTTATCAGTAAGACAGTTTCAAGTGAAACTGCCGAAACGCTCTTACTACACAATATGTAACACAAAAATTATTGTAATATATTCGTATCAGTTGTGTAGTAATTCGTCATATGATTAAATTAATTGGTTTTAGCTGGCAGCGGTTGGATGCGACGAGCTGGAGATCCAGTTCAGTGGCGTGCTATTGGAGAGGCCTATGTCCAGTAGTGGACGGAAATTGGCTGATGATAATGATAAAGGTAATAGTTGTATATTATTTCATTTAGTTTTTATAGATATTTCCAATTTGATTTCACTTTCTCTTTGGTCTAGTGGTCACAAGGCCGACTTCTGTTCATAGGTCTTGAGTTCTATTCCAGGGTCTGGAAAACTATTATTGTTTTTTCTTACATTTAACTCCCGATAGTAGCAAAGTTTGGATTTGTGTCAGGTATATAACAATAGGCTCACCTATTTTTCCATTGGACGTATGACGTAAATGGCGAAAGGTGGGAGACTACTATAGTCCTATGCCTACATCTGCGGGGAAATACAGTCGCGATGTTACGTATTTACAATCCTTTCATTTACATCTGGTTACGAGTCACCGGCTACAGATTCTACTCCGATGTAATTCATACCATCTGAACTTTCCCTTACACATATCGTTTATTTTTCCCGCTAAGGATGTCGGCAACAATTTTTATAATGACGTATAATCATGCCAATATGCTCATATGCCAATCCGCACTTAACCAGCATGGCAGGCATTGGCCTTTACCTTCCTTATTTTGAGAGAAGACCAGTCTCCAGCAGTGGAACAACAAAAGAGTTGAGAAGAGATAGAGATTTATTATGACAGATTTCCGTTCAATATATGGCTTGTAAAAAACAATTGCCAGAGTGTTGTAAGGAACTACGAATCATGTATGCACAGCTCAAAACTGCCCGCAACTAATCCATTGACACAAGACATAATTCCGAGAATATTTTCACTGTGAATATTACCTACGAGTAATATTTCTGTAAATATTTAGTTAAGTGCATATAAATACGCGCGGTTTCATGTTAAATGTAAAGAATGGCGATGTTTTGTGTGAAATGCAATAACTATTTTAATAGAAAGCCTTACGTTCCTTTGACTGGCTTGTAGGTTTAGTGAATGCATGCGGCATTACTGAGCAAGAGGTCCTGGTTTTGATTCAAGGTTGGGCGTAGTAGTTTCCTAGTAGTAGCTCGGAGTCTGGATTTATGCCTGGTGTATGGCAATAGCCTCCTTATTCCATGGGAAGTATAACAAAGCTGACGTTATGTTGGTATTTTAACAAGTAGCCCGATATTCCTTGAATGATACATGTGTACATTTATCTACCGCAGTAGTGTTGGTCAATTTTGATTTTTTTTTTATCTGTGGTCGATGGGAACATACTTTTATATCAGTGCTGTACTAGAGCGCAGTTGTGGTTCTGATAAGGAAGAATAACCAGAATGTTCATTGCATATAGTTTTTTTTTTTTTAATTAACAAGAATACAGTTAAATAATGCTTTATGAATGATTGTATTAAGTTCCGTATTTTGTAGCCAATAAGGACATCGGTGAATTTCAATAAAAACCAAGCTTGCTGGGTACAACAATATCGTTTTGGCTATTGTTAAAAACTAGAATGTTTTGTTACGTTTATAAAATAACATAATGTATTATCATATACTTTTTAGATGATATACGCATTAATGCTAATGATCAACTTTATCAATTTAATTTAGTTATAATCATCGTTATACATACTATGCGACAATAGATGGAGCTGTATCTTATTTTTAATAAGCTGCTTTATTAATTGCAAGTAAAATCATTATTCGCATACTATAACTTTAAAAATTATTGTAAAGAAATTTTTATTTAAATATATAATTATGTAGTTATTTTTACCTACTCAAGTAGAACAAATACTTGTGCCCGTCACACATATTTGCCCTCGATGGGAATCGAAGCTACGGCCCCTCAGATTAGCAGTCAAGTTTGCTAACCATTAGACCAATAAATCTTCAAAATATTTAACACCCTTCACACACATAATAATTATCATCACAATTTTACATTTTTTCCCTGAAGCGATTAAAGAACGTTTGATTTCCAAAAATTCATTATTATCATACAGTCACGCCAAATCTTTTACGGAGTAGACAGAGAATACCGAGTGTCAAATATCTGTATTCACGGCTATTTTCTTCAACAAGCAATATTCTCTTCATACATGTACACGGATTTCGGATTTTTCTTACACTTTAACGCGTAACCTAACCTAACCTAACCTAACCTAACCAGACCGGCAATAGTTAAAACGGTTCTGTCGAGGGTATACGAAGAACGGAGACATTATTATTAATATATTACTCCGTATTAACATACGGTTTAAATTTGATTCAAGTCAAGTTGACCGTATGTAGGTTATAGACATCTTTATACATTACGACATATAAATGTCGATAAAACAAACAAGTGGACTGATTATTTAATAGGATCATTGAACGGATGTACGAGCTGTCTGTTTAGCCTGGTCTGCTCTGGACCACCGGTCATTATTTAAATTATCTGATTGATTTGCTAGTTTCTATGATAATGATAATTGATATAATCTGTCGATATGATAATGTTATGATAACTGTGAATCTGTGATGATATAAAATATGTTTGAAGATACAAAAAAGTTTAATAAAACGCAATATTTTACGCTGTATTAATCTATAATGTAAAATTATGAGTTTCATTTATTAAACAATTGTTAGTGATTTTTTTATTAATTGTATTTCTTAAGAGCAATAATTGCATTTTTTATAAAAAACCACAATAAATTAAATCCATAACTTATAATTAAATTAAAAGTCATCTATCGTTTAAAAATGTTGCATTTACATGGCGGGCTTAAAATTATTGAGGGTCGGTGGACAGTTTCAAATCTGTATCGGAATTCTCTACATTGTAGTCTCAGCAATGGGACATACCTAGAGTACGTGGTGGGTACCAAAAATAATAACAGTTGGGTATTTTCAATACACATAAAAATTAGACTGCCTTGTTGGCCCTGGGTTCAAATCCCGGGTCGGGTACTATTGGATTTTTTTAATTTAGAATTTCTAGTAATGACTCGGAGTCTAGAGCCGTGCCCGGTGTATGCCAGTAGGCTCATAATCCACTACATGGGACGTAAACGTAACTGGTGAAACGTGGGAGTATACAACACTCTTCTGCCTACCCCGTCCGGAATTATTGGCGTGAAGTTAAGTATAAAAATTTCATTAAAATTTAGCTGGCTTGAACCTTCACTACGAGTATATACATAGTGTTTATGAAGTAAACTCTACATTAATGTAGAGCAAGTATACATACCACCATCGCGTGTGAAGAGCAGTGGCTATCTTCATGGCCGTGGTGATGCTCGTGGTTCATGGCTACTGATTCTGTAACAATAGGAACAAAATATTTAATGACATTTGTCTAAAAATTTAAAACGTACGAACGAATTTTTAAATACAGTCTAAGGATAAGAAAGAGTAAGAATCAGATAGGAATCACGTAAGATTTTGAATACGGTATAGGAATAAGAAAAAAAGAAAGAATAGGAACCAGGTGGGAATCTATACCAAATAGGTCAGTGAACGTACCAACAAATTTTAGTCCCATAGTCCAAACGAGGGGAGTCCTTGTAAATGAACAGGAGAACCGCAATAATAACGAGGTAATTGGAGGTAATGCTGAACGGTAGAGTTCAGAGAGACTAATGCACGATAAACTCTCTGTTTGCTGCGACCACCATTGTGTATTTGTCATTACAGGTGCGAGAAAAAAAATGTTTACATTATATTAAGGGGAATATTTATAATTAAAATTCGATGTACGAACCATGCGATGTCGGTTTGTCCATATTTTAAATTTGGGACAGACATTTGTTTTATTACTGTGTGCATTCTTCAATTACTCGATATATATTGCAATAATATATTCGCCCCTATAAGCCCGCTAGTTTTCAATAAAGACTAAATGAGAAAATAAATATTCAAATGTACTTAACATCACGCCTGTAATCCCCGAAGGGGTAGGCAGAGGAGTGTAGTACATCCCCACATTTCACCAGTTACGTGTAAGTCCTACAAGGGAACAGGTGGTGAGCCTATTGCCTTACACCGGGCACACATCCAAGCTCCGAGTCATTACTAGAAATTCTCAATTAGAAAAATCCATTAGTACCCGACCCGGGATTTGAATCAAGAACTTCCCGATCGGCAGACGCGCTTGCAACCACTCGACCAAAGAGGTAGTTAAAATGGCATATTCAATGACACGATTGACATTATCAAATGTACAACGTTGTATTTTTTACTGACTGCCTGCTAGGCCTAGTAGTTGCAAGCGTGAATGCTGAGCCAGAGGTTCTGGGTTCGATCCGGTACCGTAGTCCGGATATGTGCCAGTTGTTGGCTATAGGCCCACCCTTTACTCTATTTGATGTATGTATGACATAACCGATGACATGTGGAAATATTACACTTCCTGCCTACACTTTCGGGGAAAAGCAGGCGTTACTTTATGTGATATAGTATAGCCGTAGATACGTATTTTTGATCTGGTAGTTATTCAGCCGAAAGAAGCGGCGACGGAATGAAAAGATAGTCTCATAATTAACGTTAATAAATACACAATAACGACGTTTGTGGACCTCAGAGTGAGTCAAGTGTCATTGTGGAGTTGTGTGCGCAGGTGCATTGGAACTGCGTACAATAATTATTTATTCCACGAGAATACAAAAATAGATTAAAACAAGATGGCGCTTGTGGTTCTTAACATTATTAATCGTCTTAAAACTATATTGAGAATGAGTTCGTTTAGACAGCGTAATGGTTAATAGGCAGACGGATCTTCGAAAACATACCATTCCACTGTTGGATACGAGCCTCTTCACAGATTCGCCAAGGAGTGACAGACTTCACTAGCTCCAGAGAACATTACGTGCGGTTACCGATTTTTGATTACCGTTATAAGGAGTGATAATTATCAATCTTAGAGCAGTAACGTTTTCCCACTCCCCCTCTCGCCCCTCTCGCCTCTTCCCTCCAAACCCATTCCCCTTCCCTATCCAACCCTCCTCACGCCCTAACCTTGAATGCAGGCGACTAATTTAACTGTCATCGCTCGGCATTCGGTAGTGAAGATAATTACCAATTCGCGTGCGATGCTGACTGAAATAATTGCAGATGTAGAGCTAACGCGTAACGTTCTGCTCTATTTACAGTTGCACGCGTTTAAACCGCTGGCTGCTGAGCGCGCGTTTGGTTTATGCAATATATTTGCATTGTAAAGCAATTCAGATTATCTGATACGGTTTTATTGTGTTCCAAATCAATTTAAAATGATTTATGGTAAGTTACTACTGAATAAGAACAAAGCATCCTATGAATAGGTGTATTCATGTTTCCGTTAAGATTTATAAAAAATTCATTTGTAGACGGATCTCTACCTGATTGGGAGAGGGAGAGAGAAAGCCACTCTGCTGTAATTCATACTCACACACACATGCGCACTGACATAGCAGTGGACTGAGACAAGCTGATGATGAATATGGGTCGATTTCCCCTGAAACTCTCCTTCCCTGTTTTTAATATCATTAATCGTCCAAACTAAATTGTTTGGAACTGCTATGTTCACTATTACTTATGACGATTATCTAAGAAATCGCTAATATGTTTTCATTAAGAGACTTGGACGAAAAATCATTACATCAAAGAAATCGCTGATATGTTTCATTAAGATAGTTGCACGAAAACCAATGTTCACTGTAATTATGGAAATAGTTTAGACTCAAGTTAGTTGAGCCTTCATAAATGATGACGCGGGAACCAGTAGATTTAAAGTGGTTGTTTTAAATTCGTATCATAAGAACCAAAAAAATAATGAATGTGAATTATAAATATGAATTAACATAAAATCAAGATTTTAATTGAAATATTTTTTGTTTTACGCTGTCAAAAACAAATGTATTAAAACAACATTGCTGAAATACTTTTTTACTTACATGTGGTATATTTAAGTACTAAGAAAATTTACATCGGAAATGACTCCCAGCTAGTCATGTGTTTTTGACACGGTCATTTATCCAATACGGGTCCAACAAACGAATACGGATTAACAGAGCTTTGCTTTAAGGTAAAATGATCGATAACTTAAAAGCGTTAAGTGCTACAATTGTCTATCACAGTCAGGACTGTTCTTGAGCGACGCGGCTTTCACTGATGCTTGCGCAACCAGGCTAGTGCACTTGCAATCTACTCTAACAGGCTTTAATCTCTTATGCATGCAGCCTCCGCAAGTTAAAAAGGAAATCACGGAAGAATTTTCCTCATAGCAAAATAACGCAAACATTTAAGCCACATGTTTATAAACATCATTTCTTATTGTTCCCCAATATCCTTTAGAGAACATTATTAGTTTATGTTGTGCCTAATACAATATTAGATAGTACTGATGTTACTTGCGTAACATCAAAAAACGTAACATCACGCCTGTAATCCCCGAAGGGTACGCAGAGTAGTGTAGTACACTCGCGCGTTTCAGCAGTCGCGTTTAAGTATCATGGAACAGGTGGTGAGCATATTGCTATACACCGGGCACAATTTTAGACTCCGAGTTACTACTAGAAATTCTAAATTAGAAAAATTAGCAGCACCCGACCTGGGATTTGAATCCAGAAACTCCCGATCGGCAGTCGCGCTTGCAACCACTCGACCAATGAGGCAGTCAAACTGGCACTGGCAGAGTTACTTGCAATAATATAAAAATTTAGTGTTTGGTCACAGATATTAGGTGTAAGAATTTTGATATATAATGTCTTTAAATATCTCTGGCAAATTATTTGACAATTCCTTCCTTCAAACAAGATAAATATGGCTTAAACTTATGTCGCTGATTTTGAGGCTACTTTGTCTCATAATTGATGTATTATTTACACTTCAGGTTCGAATAACTTATTGGGAGTTTAACAGTTAATTAATACCCAAATACCAGTTACCTAATACCCAAAAACCAGTTACCTAATACCCAAATACCAGTATGACGGTCAAAGTGACAGAATTGCCGAATTGATAAATAAAAGTGAAAAGTATCCGACCTTGTGTTCATTGTGCAGTTGGTACAGATCATTGACCCACATTCCCGGGAACGACTTTCGATTCTCTTATCACCCTTATCAGTGCTCGTATTACAAAGACATGGACTGATAAATATAATGTACATATGTATGTACGTGTATGTTATATGAGGAAAAATTTATTACTGTTATATGATCTCGTCAAGTACCTTAAAAAGTTGCCAATATATTTGCATAAATACGTCTTGTTTACTTTAAGTGTAATCTAAGACTTTGTAATATTTTATCCCTTTTCATGGTTTTATTACCTCCGCGTGCCTGCTTTGATAATCCATTATGCAGGTATTCTTCAGATACTTTGTATGCACCGTTAAATGTATCAAGTTTTAGAATCGTAATGAAGGCAATTTCTAAGACCATAACTTCGCAAATGAATAATTGAACTCTACATAATACACCTATTGTGATTTTTAACAATTTCAACATGATCCTTTTATATTTTTTCATAAGTTACTAAAACAATATTTATATTTTAAAAAGTGAGTATAAATGTAAAAAAAAACGTAACATTACGCCTGTAATCTCCGAAGGGGTAGGCAGAAGAGTGTAGCACCTACACTCCCACGTTTCACCAGTTAAGTTTATGTTCCATGGAATGGGTGGTGAGTCTATTGTCATATACCGGGCACAGATCCAGACTCCTAGTCACTGCTAGAAATTCTAAATTAGATAATTCCAATAGTACCCGACCCGGAATTTGAACCCAGGACCTCACGATCGGCAGTCGCGCTTGCAACCATTCGACCACCGAGGCAGTCAGACATGCGTATAAATATTATTTATTTTATAAAAAATGCTTGCATTCAAATAAAAAAAAATTATTTTAATCTGTGAATTTCAATACAATGCATTTTTATGTTTTTAAAGTAATAAAACGCGTGTTTACATTATTTCACATCAAACATACAAACATAAAATATGCGCTGTTGCGAAATTATCATATTGTTTTTGCTGCAGGAAGTCAATAAACCTTATTCAATATTATAAGTCACTCTATCCCTTCCGGGGTACGCTGAGAGCACGAAACTGCCAAATATCCCTAACCTTGCAGATCTGATGCGCTTCTTCTATGTATAAAAAATTAGAAACAAATCCACAAACTTTGTTTTAATGAAAACATTATTGAAGAGAACAAAAGTTTACTTTCGAACTCAGACATGCAATATATTTATAGTCACTGGTCTTCAATCTATAGAGAGATTCGATAACACATGACACATCTTATCTCATATGTCTTATACTGGTTTCAGCATATTCATTAAACGTACGCACACAAATGCACACACACGCACATACACGCACACATATATGCACACTTACACACACATGCACACTTACACACACACATGCACACACAGACACACACATACACGGACACTTACACGCACAAGTCTAATGCACTCTTTAATTTGGACTAACTGAACGTCGAACTAAACTAATATATCACTGCCTCGTTGGTCGAGTGGTTGCAAGCGTGACTGCCGATCGGGAGGCCCTGGGTTCTAATACCGGGTCAGGTGCTCTTAGATTTTTCTAATTTAGAATTTATAGTAGTGACTTGGAGTCTGGATCAGTGGCCGGTGTATGGCAATAGGCTCGCTACCTATTCCATGGGACTTAAACTTAACTGGTGAAACGTGGGAGCATACTACACTCCTCTGCCTGTCCCTTCGGGGATTACAGGCGTGATGTTTAAATTAATATAAACCTATATATTTCTTAAGTTTCTCATAATAAGTGGCAATATATTTATGTCTTATGAGAAATAAAAAATCTTTAAAACGAACCGAAAGTAGAACAATATAATATTTACGATACCGCCATTTTTTGTACAAAATCGAAATTACCTAACATCTAATGAAAACAAATATATGTGCATATATTATGCAATTGGAAATATAAAATGTAAACATATAATTCTCTTTTCGAAACGAATTTATAACATTAACATAGTGTTACGATGGCAACACATGAAAAACGCAAGTTTTTGTTAACGGAAATTTATGTCATCAATGCTGTTGGCCTACGACATAGTAAACACTGTTAGTAGAAAAAAAAATGTCTAAAGTAATAGATATACTGGCATCCTAGTGTTTACGTACGATCAATTTATTAAAGCGCTAATAATGTTATATTTAATAAAAAACATGGAAATAATTCTATTTTATTATTATTATATTTTGGTGCAAAGGTTGGTAAACATAACTGCTGCATCGGGGGTCGTGGGTTCGATTCGTATTCAGAATAAATATTTATGTGGTGAGCATAAATATCTATTCTGTTTTTATAGTTATATGTATGTTTATATGTAGTTTATCAGCCATTTGGTTATAATAAAAAAATAATAATAGTCGACCCATTTGTCATTCCACTGTTGGAAGATGGGTCTCCTCTCATATTGAGAGGGTTAAGGCCGTAGTCCGCCACGCTGGCCAAGTGCGGGTTGGCGGACTTCACA
>DWJK01000742.1:0-20016 GCA_018248815.1 Croniades pieria auraria
ATAAGTCTTGAGCAAGCACAATATAAACTGTTATTTAACGAAAAGGATCCAACTGCATATTTTTACAAATATCTCATAAAATACAATATTGTGTATGATTGTACTTTAAACAACAATAATAATAATAATACACGTTAACAACATACTAACAACCTATTTTAAAATAAATATCTATGAAGAAATACGTTATAAACTTCAAGTGTCAATATCTCGCAAATGACTTGATGTGGATTGGATCCTTTTCATTTAAATACGTCCAATTATTATGCATAATATGTAATTTTAATACTTGTTTGTTTCGTTCGAGCCGATAAGGTATCATGGTTGCGGCCGGATGTGGTGTGGCAGAAAAGCCAAAACAAGTCACGACAATGACATATGCATTCTCTTACTATTTCGACTCTTATCATTCCACTGTTGGAGCACGTGTTTCTTCTCAGAATGAGAGGGTTAAGGCCATAGTCTGCTACATAGGCCTAGGGCGGGTTGGTTGACTTCTCTCGTCTTAGAGAACTTTTTTGTGAGTTCTAAGGTGTAAACGTTTACTCACGATGTTTTCCTTCAACATTATGGCAAGTGACATTTAACCTTAATAAAGAGCGCGCCATGGATTTGAACCTAGAACCCCTTGAGTGGGAGGCTGAATTCTAAACCACTAGGCTATCATTGCTCTTGGTCACACATACATTATGAACCAATTAATAAAATTACGGAACAATAATTGGTTAAGAACATAAAAAGGAACATCAAGCAAGGATTCAATCGCTGCAAAAAGACTTTATTTATTTCGTTTAAGATATTTTAAAGCTTCTAATGAAAGGAATTAATTATTGTTATTAAACAAACTTTTTGGAAGAGTTTCCTGTGCGGGATAAAGAGGTTTCTTACATTCATTTATTTTCTTGAACTTTCTACGTCGTGCGGTATAGTCAAAAGGCACAGTTTATGCTCATAGACGCTTAGAGTGATATGAAGTTTCTATTTTCAGAGGACGGTCACAAAGAGGGCACGGATGGCGAGCTTGACCCCGAAGGCCACCCGAATGATGAGGGGGTTGGCACAGACGACGGTAAATGGTGGCCGTCCACCGACGAGGCCGATCATCCATTCCACGATTTTGGTGATTGGCTTATGCATGAATTTAACCATGGATTGACAAGTTTGACATTTGACAAAAATTAATTGCTATCTATATATTTCCAAGTTTCACTTTTAAGTTCATTTAAAGATTCTTCTAAGCGGCTAGCTCTACAAAACCACTGTTCAGTAAAAAAATCATAGTAAATGTACACTAAGCGATGATTTAAAAACGTAGGTCCGGATTCCGGCTCTGGCAGTCATTTCTGACGTGCGATGTGCGTCATTAAATATCATTAACCGTAACGGTGAAGGAAAACATGGTCAGGAAACTAGCACAGTAAGTTCACTATACTTTTAAGGGCTTGTGACGTTAGCACTCTCTTCTGCATCTTTTCGAGTCAAATGGTCTTAATCATTCTGGTCTGGATAGATGAGTACACAGAGTAAAATAGTATATTGGTGACGCCAATTGGATTGTTATGAAGACATCCGGACGGAATGGAAATGTATTTTTTAACTGAGCATCATAACAGTATAATAGATGTATATAACAAGGAAGTCGTAGAAAGTATTATACCCGTCCAGATTTTGAAGCTGGTTTGATGGTAAGTTGGCGTTCACGATTCTTATATAAACGATTAAGTCTAATGTTTTATTATTAATGTTCAATTATTTTTTATTTAACAACAATGAATAAAATTACATTTTGCGACTGCTTCGTTGGTCGAGTGGTTGCAAGCGCGACTGCCGAACGGGAGGGCCTGGGTTCAAATCCCGGGACGGGTAGCATGGGATTTTTTTAGTTTAGAACTTCTAGTAGTGACTCGGAGTCTGGATCAGTGCCCGGTGTGACTACACTCCTCTGACTACCCCTTCGGGGATTACAGGCGTGATGTTACGATTGAATTACATTACATGTAAAAAGTTAATTTAATTAAAAACAGCATTGTTCACAATATTAACAAAGTAATTATAATGGTACCAATCTAAATGCGTTCGAACAAACGTCAGTTGCCAAAAACGAGTGAGGACTATACAATATACAATATATGTACATACATATGTAGTTAACCGACCGCCGATGTCCTCGTACCGTACGACGCGCGAACTCGTCACGGCACTTGCTGACGTCATAGTACAGTAATGTCGAACTGCCGGTGAATGTTACTGACGCCGACTTGCCATCAATAACTTGCATATTTTAGTTTTAATCAGTGGATTGATATCCTATAGCTTTATTAATGGAACTATCTTATTATTTTAACTTTAATCAATAAATTCTGTTTCTGTATAGTAATTCAATAAACGTCGAAATTGGGGACGCGACGCAAGACGTTTTGGTTCGCGTGCGGTAAGCACAAATGTTTGTTGTGTTTGGTTGTAAAATGTAAAAGAATCTATGTTGTTACATGGGTACCGCATGTCAGTTACTACAGTACAAACTCTGAATAGTTTAACATCAGATGGCACGTATTCGTATAGATATCTCAAGATATTTAATTTAATGATTTAAAATTAGTGAATTTAGCCTTCAATAAAAGTAATTTATACTGATGTAATTTACACTGCGATTTTTCCTTTAATAATTGTGTTAATATCTTAGTATAACTTTACCAATCTTGTTTGTAATTATGATAAATTGGATTGTTTACTAGACAATTTGTTTACAATGCATCCAGTTTTTATTGGAAGTGCATTAAAACTTTATATATGCCCATAAATATTAAACTAGAATCACGGAGCAAAGTGTAAATTACCCCAATTATACTTACAATATTGCCATTGTATGCTATCATACATTAATACTACATATTGCACGCACAGACATCATATTGCACGCACAGATAACACCATATTGCACTTAAATTATTTACGTGCGTATGACTTTACGTGCACACACATACACACACACTCAAACACACACTCATAAACACACACTCGTAAACACGGATAGTTCAATTTGAATTTAATTAGTGTTCAACCACCACTGGCTAGGTTAAGATTTTTGTTTCCTGTTTTACTCCTATAAACTGTTACACTATACAATAAAATTTTTATTTAATATACCTATCTATTGTTTTGCCAAAATTTGATTTTGAGCTCATAATTCTTTTAGCGTGGAAAACGTGGAATAACGTAATACAGTTAATAGGTAGTTTTTTTACTATTGTTGTATACCGGCGTGACTGGTAATATACGATAATAATAAGGAAAATAAATCTCGTTTAAGTACTTAGCAGTAAACATAGCTGTAGCTGTCGGAGATATAGTGCTTAATTATTTTCCTCGTCTCAATCAATAGGGAAGGATAATTTCTAAATGTATTTTATTTAATAAATGCGTTACAGAAATACTATTGTTAATCATTATAATTTTTAAAATTATGATTTATATTCGTCGTTGCGTAAATATGTATATGCAATTATGCGCAAGTCCATCCGTGGTTAGAAATAAAAATTAGCCATCAGCTCCTAAAGTCAAATCAACCAACGTAGTCCGAACTAATAAAGAGATAATATATATTCGAAATCAGCGTAAATTTATGAAGAAAATGATAAATGTTGAAGAAGTACGGCAGGTTTGCAAGGATAGAGATATCTGGCACTACGTGCTCTCTACCTACCTCGTAGCGGACCTGGCGTGAAGATATGTATTTAGAAAATAAAAATATAAAAAAATAAAACTTATAATTCCCGAATGAGTGTGCAGAGAAGTGTGCAACACTCCCAGATATAAAGGATAATGTTAGCGTAAAATGGGAGCAGAGTTGCATGACACAAGTAATTATCACGTCTCATTTTTTATTGGTCTCACTTGTTATTGGCCTCGTTGTACCGCCGACGTCTTAAGTGAAGAAAAACACATTAAAACATTAATTGCACTAACACCGCTGTACACCAATTCAGTGGTATCTGCGAGGACATTTTTGGTGCATGACCCCACAATACCCTGCATGCGCGAGGAAGGATGTTGTTATGCTCGCGTCCAAATGTAAAAATGACTTCCTTTGATTTTAGTAGTTACTTCATATATTCAAAAGTTTGCCAACGTTGAATGATATTCTATATTTAAATTTTCTAAGCGCGCCCTTTTATACATATTCTTTAGTTTTTTTTTAGATATTTTTGAATGTCGTCTGCTTTTGATTCAATTGAGTTTTAAATGTATTTGTAACAAATGTGTGTCAATTTACCGGTTTTTTTATAATCTGTTTTAATTTAACGATTTTAAGTGATCAGTCTCATTTAAAATTGAAAGGAGTTTAAGAGTAGGAGTTTGCCGTAAAAATAAATGATATGGCGCATGATAACCCTTAACGTTTTTCTGTTTGTAAACCCGTTTATAGGCATTGTGCAAAAATTATTTTGTCAACATAGCTGCCAGTTGCCTAGGCAGCCCAACTAGGTGGAGTGACGTTATACGCAAGTGCTATTGGAGACGTCTATGACCAGCAGTGGACGGATAATGATGATGAACTGCCATTTACTTTTTAACTATTTATTTTCACTCCTAGAAATGTAGGCATTACGAAATTAAAGACATCAACAAGGTATGTCGAATAGTTATAGGTGCATGAATACATCGTCTAAATATTTACATCGTCTAAAAATACCTCTAAATTTCGACATTTCTAGTAATTGTTTATGAAATTGTTCTTAATTCCAACGAAATCGAGTTCGTAACAATATCTCTTTGAAGTGCATTGACTTGCGACTTTTACGGTATCAGCTCATTCTTTCATTTGTACCACCTTATGAAGAATATCTTTGTATAAAGATTTAGTTTGCATGCCCATACAATATGTATTGTCCCGTATTAGAATATCAAGACATAGATACGTATTTATGAGAACATATAGGTATTTAGTAGTCCAAAGTCCCATTTTCACCGGTTCGAAAATTCTCGAACGCGTTCTGCAGGCTAGCGGAAGAATTTTGTGGCGTAAATGTTGAATAGTCTTTTTATAATCGATTTCGTTCTACAGGCAGCGTCAATGGATTGGAGCCAAGATTCGGGGCTGACGGTATACCGATTTCTCCCAGTACTGTAAGTAACATTCACACATACTTATGTATATCGGTACAGTAAAAATTTCTTGGATCTATGCCCGGTGTATGACAATAGGTTCACCGCCTATTCCATGGGACGTAAATATAACTGGTGAAACGTGGGAGTGTGCTACACTACCCCTCGGGGATGACGGACGTGTTACGTTTAAAAATTCCTTATTCGCGGAAGTTATTTAGCATAATATAGGTATGTCAAAAATACAGTAACTACGTAGAAGGAATACAGAATAATAGTACAATAATAATAATACAGAATAATAATGATAATTGGATCTTGGATCACAAGCAATACATAGGCCTCTCAACATATAGATCGTGAAGAGAACTGGTGAAGCTGATGATGATGATGATAATAATAAATATTGGCAACTCGATGAACGGAACCATGGATAAAACATTCCAACTATGTATATAGTACTCGTATTTAGCAAAAAATTACTAAAGTCCTAGAAGGTCTGCTATCGAGGACATTTTTAGACAATCTTTTATTCTCGAATGTTCGACCAAATGCTTTTAGGCATTTTTAACACTGAGCAGATATGGTAATTTTATGGTCTAAATTGCAGCAGTCTCGAGACTTCAACACATATCAGCAGAAGAAGAACCTGGCGCAGGGCATGATGGACTTGGCGCTGCTGTCCGCGAACGCCAACCAGCTCCGCTACGTGCTGGAGACGTCTACCGCGCACGCGTACTACTACCCCAGCATCGCGTTGATATCTTTTAGCATTATTTTGCAAGTAAATTAGATTACTATCAATATGATCTTACAATTTATAATATAACTATCAATATTGACTTGCAACTATCACAAAACATTTTTCGACCCTCCCGTACTTCTAATCATCTCTTGAAATGTTCAACGAGGAAATGAATGATTGAATGACGTTTCAAGCAATGTTAAAGACGCCATACGCTCAGTTCTATTCTTTTTATAAACATAAAACATATTTATTTAATGATGACGAAGCTACGTTCTGTACTAATCATTGAACAAATTGTTTCAGATAGCGGTAGGCGTAGGTCTGATTATCAACAGTAAATATCACATGAAAGACGATGACGAGCAAATAGCCAAAGCTGAGAGGATCAACAACATGACAGTCTTAGGCATTTTTCTCATCACCATCGTCAACGTCTTCATCAGCTCTTTCAGCGTGGCGACACCCATGCCTCAGGGATCGGCAGTGTCGGCTGTCCAGCAAGCGGGATAGATAGGAAAAAGGAACGGTTTTGATTAGCGAATTACCAATATCCAGTCGGCTTTCTGAATCTCCCATCAATGCATTGAAGAGTCCATATTGGGATATTGCAAGGAACAAAACACTCTACCTGTGAAGTAATATTTTTCATTTGTGTATATTTGACGTACTGGTGCCTCGTATATAACATCAATGTATGTAGTGCGTTTCGGAATATTATATGTGCAATATTACACACTTCAATTATATAGGATTTTTCTATGTGCGTTGTAAGTTTAATGTTTTTTTAAATGTTGCAATACCTATGTTTTAAGCCATACATATTCATATTTAAAATCCACGTAAATGTGTTTACGTATCACTTTTCTAATTTACTACAGCCATATTATTTTACTTAAAAATAATTATTATTAGACGTGTCATGTACCAATGCATTTTTGTACTGTTCATTATAAGCGTACTTATGTCTATTTATGTTGTTAGGTTACTGTTTGTCTGGGTGTTTATATACCTAACCGCATACAAGTGATACCACTAGTCTTTCGTTTAATTCTACCAGGGGTGCATAATTTAGCCTCAATACATTCGTTCTTTTTACACAAAAAATATTCAAAAAACGTTGCAAAGAATGCAAGTTATATCAAAGAAAAGCACTTCCGCTGTCACTAGCGATTCGAATCTCAACTGACAACTAAGTTAATTTAACACTATTCCTACGAACGGTATCAGGACATCTTTTAAAATTATAACTTAATTTATCTTTTAAGTGAAATATTTTTTTCTTATTGAATCAAATAATTATTATTAATTGTTTGGGGACAATTTTCATGTGCAAAAATAAATGCTTTTTGCTCGAACTAGATATATCCAAATAGTGATAGAAAGTGTTATTACCGTAAAAAAAACCAACGCCGCTGTTTCTGCCGCTCCAGTCTGGAATTTGTGTTACGAATATAATATTTTCCTGTCAAGGTTCTTTCAAATAGTCCAACTCGGGAAGCATAGCAGATTATGTTTACAAGAGAAATCTAAGAGATTTCAATAATCTAATTTTATAAATTTCATATGTTCATGACAAGAGGATGCTTAAGCGTCGTCACTAAAGCATTGGTCTTTTTGGAAGGACCGTACTGTTACTCTGGACCTCTGGGTCCTCGGAGGACGTTTACCCGTCTTGCTTAACTCGTGATTTTTTACACAAAACACTTTTGGTGTTGAAAGACTGCTCATAGAAAGAGACTAATTTGAATATCTGAACACTGTTTTAAACAATAAAACGTATCTATATAAATTACAAATTAAAAGCTAGCAATATCTAAGTATCTAAAAATCGATTTTGTATGTAAGAGGCTTGTTTTAGGTTTAATTACTAATTATTACAAGACGAACTGTACAGATACATATATACTGATACCATCACTTATGTAGAATTGAATTATTTTTTTATAAATTTGTAAATATGTGTGACGTTGTTTTTATTACCTGTACAAGCTGCGTTCATTTTTTGTTGCTTAGTCTCGATATCACGGAAGTATAAAAGTGAAGGAATTTTCCTCTTCAGTTTTAGTTTCCTGGCATTTATGTGTAGCAATAAAACAACTTTTATATACATATTGTAAGTTTCACTGTCTCGTTAGTCGAGCGGTTGTAAGCGCGACTGCCGGTCGGGCGGTCCTGAGATCAAATCTCGGATCGGGTACTGTTGGATTTTTCGAATTCAAAATTTCTAGTGGTGCCTCGGTCTGGATCAGTGCCCGGTGTGTGGCAACAGGCTCGCAACTGATTCCATAGGATATAAACGTAACTGGTGAAACGTGGGGGTGTACTACACTCCTCTGCTTACCCTTTCGGGGATTACAGACGTTGTACGATTAAAATTTTGTAAATTTGCATTTTAAATTTAGCCCAATGACAATTTTGTTTGTAATTTGAGGAAAGGTTGCAGGTCTGCATAAAATCATATAATTTGTGAAATTACCACTAGTCTCTTACGATTTGATTTAAATTCAAATACTTTTGTTCATTATACCGCATGTACATATATTCAATGTGGGTCATCGTAAATTTTGCTATTGCCCCTTGCTATATGCCTTTTATATGTATACGTTGTACGCAGAAAAGTGGACACATGGAATTTCCTGAAATCCCCAGGGATATCACGAAATTACTGGAGATTTAAAATTCATTACTCAAAGACAGTGATTTTGCGAAACAATGTTACATGTTTAGCGACTCTATTACAATTAAACGGATATTAGATAATGACATATAAAAAATAATATTCAGCAACGAAGCCGAGAGACGCCGGCCGCTGAAAGGTACGAAATAAAACAAAAGCTATTTGAATCCAAATGTATTGATGAATACAAAACGAATCTAATACAATTGTCGGGTGGCAATTTCAAAATATTCTATTTGAATAATATTTAAGAGGAAGTATTCGCCTCCCGGCGCGGCCGCGGCCGCGGGCCGCTCGCCAGTGGGAGATATTAGTTTGAAACGGCCACTGCAGCTAATGGGCCAACTGATTACAAACACGACAGGCCAGTCGCTCACGCATTGATGCCCTCTGGAACATTAGTGGCAACACTAGCTGTTCTTGGATGTTTCAGCAACATTATAATGTTGCTCGACAACTATTATCGTCGCCTTGAGGGTTACAACAGTCAGCACTGTGTACAAACGTATATTGAACGTATCGACCCCACTGGAGGCGGCCCGCGGCCGCCGCCTCTCGTCTAGCCTAATTACATACAATAGAAAAAAAATCTCACGAAACTGAATAAGCACTAGACGCGCGTTTAAATGAGATAAAAGAATGTTCGTTTGCAACATTCTTACGATCGTAATGTTAGAAAGTTCACATAGTAAAACGCTTATATTCGCTGCACTTATTCAATCCCGCGAGCTCAGCCGATTTACAATTAAATACTAAAAATCATTAGAAACATTTCATACAAACGTCGCTCTCGCCGCCCCCTCCCCCGCGCCGAGGGGCGGGACATCACTCCGTCTCGGTGAATCGTCGCCATATACCGTTCCGATACACAAATCCGTTCCGAAGTAAAAATAATGGGACAAAATATATATATAATCAAAATATAATGAAAAATCTATATATTATATATAACATGTAGGTAGTACGTAGGAACGAATATCCTCCTTTGCAAATAGATAAACCGTAACGTTACACATTATCATAGTCACCCTAGTTTTCGAAGCGTCTAATTAAATACAATAGGGTGCCTTATAAACGAGTGAGCACATTAGCACAGCGATACGCGTTTCGTGAGGATCGCCGACAGGAAGGTGGATCGCTGTGAATAATTTACAAGCATTGAAAGAGACAATGTAATGATCGTATCATTTACGAAGTGTACATAGCATTCCACGTCGTCAAGAAAACGGTAACCTAACGTGTGTCATCGCGCGATCCTGACAGCG
Source organism: Croniades pieria auraria (assembly GCA_018248815.1). Taxonomy (NCBI): domain Eukaryota; kingdom Metazoa; phylum Arthropoda; class Insecta; order Lepidoptera; family Hesperiidae; genus Croniades; species Croniades pieria. The sequence goes on from DWJK01000742.1 coordinate 9,797, forward strand.
GAGGTAACACAGCAAGTATCAAGTTCAGAAAAACACGTCTTTCAACGTTTGGGTGCTGTCCATGCCTGCTTAGAAAAAAATTAGCAAAACCAAAAAGCATTTTTCAATTCATCATCGTAAAGGTATTATTAAAAACGCTAGTAAACCGTAGGATATATTTTACAAAGAGAATCTAGTAATAATCATAATAATATTTAAACTATTGAATACGTCTTGCACAAGATCCACCAGAGGAATATTAGCTTCGAACCATTCGCGTGTATAAATATATATATTTATATAACAATACATGTTCCATTTCACATAAGAGGATCGACTCTAAAATTTATCCAGACTAGCTACTAGGTATAGAAGACAAGGCGAAAATCGTGGCAGTTCTCATCGAAACAACAACGCTCCATTCATTTATCCGAGAGACAACGAAAGACAAACCGGTTTCCGTATACACATGCAAGTTGTGCGACAGCACAGTGTGATGGTAGTGTGTGGAGGAACGCGAGGATGCACAGTGAATGAAGTGAGCGTTCTTTTATAGTCATCTGCATCTATAATTCAATCCATATACTATCGTACTTTCGGAAACTGAAACACTTAAAATGAATACGACTCTAAAATGGAATACATCCCGTTCAATGTTTATTTATCATACAACAGATCAAACAGACAATTGAGTACGTTTAGTAGTTTGAAGGTGCAGAGTGCTCACAGCAGACACGAGCACGCGAGGGCGGGCGCCTAGATGGCGTCGATGTCCACGTCGATGTCCGCGTCGTCGTCGGGGCGGGCGGCGGGGCGGGCGGCGCGGGCGGGGCGGGCGGGCGCGGCGGGCGCCGCCACCGCCTTGATGGGCGTCGCCTTGGCGCGGTCGTCGTACTCGATCTGGACACCGCGGAACGACTTCTATTTTTATATATACTTTTAAATCAAACAATCGCTCGGACATGGACATCCCAAGATCATATGAAGGTGTCCCGCAGCAGAAGATTTGAGTGGGGGCTCGATAGCAATTATTGTTATTTTATACGTGCATCAATATATAAATACAATGTTCCTATACTAGAGAGTGTCGATCGGGAGTTTGATTCTATAATATGGCTAGGTCTCACGGGGGGCTTTCGAATAACATTTGTTTCGATCTATTTGAAACTAATCCTGAATAAAAGTATCAGATTTAAGATACCATACAACTCCACTAAAAGACTTAAATAGTTAAACATACTCAAACCGACCAACCATGTGGATGGAGAAGCAGACATCTTACCACTCCTAAAATAAAACACTTCACCAATAGAGTTAACGCTGTACTCAAAGCTCACTAGCCTAATTACAACAATGGCACAGCAAATCCTCGGATTTTATGCATTATTTGTGGTTTCTTTGGGTTTTTGGTTTGGTCGGTGTGTCTGGTATTTAACCTGTTAGACTAGATACACTTTTGCAATATTAGTTCCAACTGTGATTTGCTCAAGTCATTAAACACTAGTAGAATACAATTTCATAAGAATTTCACCTCAATGTCCTCTCCGCTGTCTCCTTCGCTGGACTCCTCCTCATCAGCGTCTTGAAGCCAATCGATGAAGGGCTGAGCACGTCGTCTCATGTCAGCCACCAGCTCCTTCGAGCCGTACTTGCGCGACGGCTTTTGTGCCCATTCCAGGAAGGTCTTCTCGTCCACGATGTCTAGATCATACAGCAACTAGAACGATATAATTATACGATATCAAAGCTCGTCCGGCTAGTGATAGCTTAGTGGTTAAGAATTCAGCCTCTCACTCCGGGGTGCTGGGTTCGAATTCATGGCGTGCACCTCTTTACAAAAGTGCGTTTTAAATTTAATATCACTTGCTAACGGGGAAGGAAAACATCGTGAGGAAACCTGCATACCTCAGAATTAAAAAAAAAAAAAATATTTCTAAGGTGTGTGAAGTCTGCCAACCACTACTTGGCTAGCGTGGCAGACGACGGCCTTAACTCTTTCAATATGAGAGGAGACCCATATTCCAACAGTGGAATGCTAATGGGTCGATTATTATTATAAAGCTCGTTCGAAGCAAAAGTTGGAAACGATTACTTAAAAAATCACTAACAGAAGTATAGAGGTAGGTACACAGGGTAGGTTAAAGCGGACTCGTTTCGTTCTGTTATTTCGGTAGTGGCGGACGAGCAGGAGGTCCGGGCGCACCTTGAGCACGGCGGGCACCTTGTGCAGCAGCGGCGCGTGCTGCGCGCACAGCGCCGTGAGCGCGTGCAGCGCGGCGCGCGGCGCCCGCGGCTCGGCGCGCGCCAGGCGCAGCAGCAGCGCGCGGTGGCGCCGCACGTCGCCCGCCAGCGACGCGCCGCGCACCAGCACCTCGAACACCACCAGCGGCGCCAGGTGCTTCACGTCCAGCCTGCGCCGCCCGCCCTCCGTTTTAGTTATCCTTTAACGCTGAAGCCGATATGTTGCATCGCCGCGTCCCGGAACCGGATTACGTTATCGGCGCGCCGAGGTAGCCGTGCGATTATTTGACGACTCGCGCGATGTGTCCCGAATCGAATCCGAATTCGACCGAAATCTCCGAACCCGACGCCGATTTGGAGGACATGCTTATTCGGGTTAAGAGACCCACCTCCTCCCGTATGGTACGGATGATGCCTGAATCGTTTAGCTGACTATCTAGACCCATATTTTCAGTCTGAGATTAGCCGTAGTGTAAAACCATTCTGGCAAGGAATTCTTCTTATAAAAGACCAGTATGAACGAACGTAACCTGGGCTATACATCCAGGAATACAAAATATGATACATAATACGTAATATACATGCAAAAATACAAAATCTGCTGATAATACTTAATATCGATTAAATTGTAGAATTATCCTTGCCACTTTTCAATAAAAATATAGACGTTACCGATCTGCTTCATGCACGATGTCGTTGATGGCCTTGGAGCCGTCCACATCTCCCGCGTCAGCCTTTAACTTCACGAACGAGTAGAACAGGTCCATGCGCTGCTTCTCGTTCTTCTCGCTGTCCTCCGACAGTGTCATGCTCTTCGCACCCTCGGTTAAATCTAGAATATTTTATATCATAATTATATTAATTAACGAATTTAAAAAAAAATAAAAAATCTCCTGTACATTAAGCATTTTTACAGAACAAATGTACGTAACTAGATAGAGTCAACTTATACACTATCTGACTGTCACTAAGCAAAACCCATATTTGATATTCTAGTCAGTCAGATACGATTAGAGATCTTGTTTTTATATCTAGACATGGGAAAATAGGCAGGGTAATAAGAAACGTTTTTTCTGCGTGGGAATAAAAACTACAACTTTGAACTGAGTAGTTGGAGTAATAAATTATTGTAAATATAGGCTGGTCTATAAATTTTATATGTTGTATTTCATCATCATCATCATGTCTATCTCAGTCCACTGCTGCTATACTACGTTTGCCGAACCGCGGTCTGCACTCCAGAACTCGCCTACTCCACTGGTCGTCGGTTCTTCAGCAGATATGCCCATTGCCACTTCAGGGAGCAAATTTTTTGAGTTACGTCCGTGACTTTGGTCGTATTTACTTCGTTTAACGACACACGTGCATAGAAATACAATTTAAACGTATAACATGCTAACGTACAAGAGAAAGACGGTAGTACTTTCATGTGGGCGATAGCGCTCCTTACTAGACAACCGAGTTGTCGTTCTCCGAATAACAATGTAGCCCACTACGCGCATCAACGGACACGCAAGCGGGGCGGGAGCCTACAGGCACGTGGCACAGGCTGCGACCCACGCCCAGGGCGTAATATACATAAGAGTAAAATACGGCTAGGGTTGTTAGAAAGCGTGCGGGCGGGGGCGCACCCTGCATGCGCGCGCGCACGGCGGCCTCGCTGACGTCCACGGTCCACGTGCCGTCGTCGTCCTCGTCGGCGTCGCGCCGCTCGCGCCGCCGCCGCGCCGGCGCCGGCGGCGTGGCGCCCGCCTCGCCCTCCTGCCGCACGCCCCGGGATGTTAGCACGCACTCCTCCGTCTCTTTTCGATCCTAAGCGTTCCCCGTCGAGCCTACCGGTAGGAGCTCGCTCGGGCAGGGGGACCCGGAGCGCCTGCTCGATAGGCAGACGTTGAACGAAATAATTTGACACGTTTACAAACGTGGTTCCTTAACTGAAGCTATCTGAATATTGTTATTGAGTAGATTGAGCCGTTCTACTGCCATAAATGGTAGCCCTCTACGCATAATTTTGAGTCGTGAGGCGTTTATATTACGCTTACGTCAAATACCTGACGATGACATCCAAACATATATCGCTTTGAATGTTGTTTGTAAGTCCGACATACTAAAAACACAAATTTAGTTCGACTCTCGGTAACGATGCATTTCTATCGGTTCTATTCAATAGTACGTTTATAACCATCTATCGTAGCCGACCGTGCTACAATTAAAGCTGCATTTAGCATTCACAGCCTAACACAGTAAACACACATGCGACCTACGTTCTTGGCATCGTGGTTGTCGCCTTCGTGATTGCCGTTGGCCGCCTGTCCGGAACGCTTCGAGCGCTTGCCGCGATTGCCCTCGGTCAACGATGAACCCTGATGAAATATACAATAACGATTACGGTAACTTCATACATCAACACGTTCGCATTTGTGTGTGTGCTTGTGTATATCCGATGGTATTCATTGGATGGATCTTTAAATTTACATTGCGATACATCTGTATATATGCGATAATCTGCGAACTACAAATAAATATTGTACATTATACAATACTGCTACAGATAGATCTGATCTGTAGTACAGAGAAAAATCTATAGTACTAGGCAGATACGTTAACGAAGCAACAAACGTATTCAGGATTTTGTTTGTACAGTAAAAACTCCTTATTCACGGTTTCCTTATTCGCGTTTTCAATATTTGCAAGTGAAAAAAGTACAACCCATCTAATTCGCGGATGCAATCGGTAAACACAAAAAGATTCGGTATCTTTTATTAACGCGTCAGCATCCTTTGAGTACTGCGGGCACGTGCCGAGACGATTTTTATAAAAGATGTAAACCAATGGACTAATATCAAACTAAAACAAACCTTACTACTACTAATCAAAGGTAATTATCAAATGTCGCCGCCATAATTTCGCGACTGACGAAGAGACTTCAACGAGCAGTGATAACATGAACTTGAATTTAAAAAACATAACGGCTGAAGGCTTAAGAATGGCTAATGAACTGTGTGATTATTTTATGAAAATTGATCCATCTATAGAAAGGAGCCTTACTTTTAAAAGGCAAAGTTTTAGTGCTACGTCTGAATGTTAATCTCAATTTAAACATCTTTGAAAAGTGGCGAAGCAAGAAAAAATTACTAAATTCTTTAAACCTTTGCCTAAAATCTACAATAAAGATTGATTTTATTTGCTAATTTATCAATAAATTCACTTTATTTTAACATACATATTGCTTTTTTTGGAACCTTGGAACGTATCCCCTATGAATCTATAGTAATTACCATTCCATTTTCGCGGTTTCTGTATTCGCGGTATATTTATGGAACGAATCCCCCGCGAATAAGGAGCTTTTGCTGTGTACAACTGTGTAAAGTTGCCAGCAATATGTAGCTAAATTGCAACAAATTAATGGCAGTTAATATACTATTTTTAAATTGGTTCAGCGAACTAGCTCCAGTTACCAAAGGCAAGGAGCTGTGTACGATGAATCTAATTATAAGTAGCTTTGCACTCGGCAGCTTGCGATTTTTGTAGCTACTGGAGAACAAAGTGGTTGAATGTTACATTGTATATTTGTTCAGAGACTGTAGAACAATAAATAGATAAGCAATTGCCTTTATAGATGTAAGGAAGCGTAACAGGTCTCTGTAATATTTATAATTTATAGATATTATTGTGTAATTTATTAAATATTGCAAATTGTAATTAATTTGAACTTACTACAATTGTGAGTGAGATACGTGATAGAGAGATGCAGTGGGTAAACATGTAAATTATGTTTAGAAATTATTGATATAATACTGGTCGAAAATAATATACTGACATAAAAAAAAACGATATTCGATGATTAATATTTAATAGTGAAAAGTTTACCTTTTTTATTATGTTCATTATATAATTAAACTTAGTATTAAATTATACTCGAATAATTTATTAGATATTACAATCATTATTGTGAACGTGTAATAAGTATTATTTAGTAAAATATCGCTTGTTGAATTTTGATCACACTGTATTGTTTTAAATCTTTTTTTTAAATTTATTTATAGATTATTTTGCAAGTAATTATAATATCACACAACATTGTATTAAAATTATATTAAAACAAAAATAATGATTATGAAATACATAGCATACTCTAAAACGGGATGCAAAGTGTATATTTAGAAATCATGATAAAAATTGAAAACGAATATACTAACTTATCCAAATATGTAAAGGTTAATAAGCATAAAAATGGACATTGCATGCTACGGTGGGGCCAGCTAATTAAATTATTCGGGTAGATACTTTTATGCCAAATATATGGACGCTATGTTTCCACGTCAATGTCATTGTTACTCGTAACATGTTACATGTGTTCACAAAGTCGAAACATATCGTTAAAAAAGGAACTGTTAAGAATGCTACGTATTTGGATAACGTCAGAGATAATCGTTATATCAAATTGGAGCCCTCCAAGCCAGCTTATTGATGTTTTTTACCGAGACCAAAACCTAAAAACAACACTACACATTGGATTCCTTTATTTCTGCCCCACCTTAAGCCCAGTCCTGGCTGCATTAATGTATACTTCTAGTATAATATTTGTACATTAAGAAGCAAAACAATGTACATCATAAAGCTTAAAGTACCGTGTTCTTCCATAGATTAGAAAATAAATAAATATAAGTACATTGAGTAGATAATGTAGCTAAATACCTAACTAGTTATGATGTTGTATTGAGAGCATAGGATTTTTACCATGATGTGTTTTTTGTTATGTTATACAAAAAAATATTCGAAATTAAACAAGAAACATGAAACACACATATATGCAATATATTAAAACTAACGGGAAAAAAATGATTATCCACCTGATTAGTTACATGAGGTGTAGAAATATTGGCTTATATTGCCCTAGTGCTGGCGCCTTAACGAATTGTTTGAAATATTAGGATTTATGCCGGCAGTTTGTTTTTTACTGACTGCCTCGTTGGTCGAGTGATTGCAAGTGCGACAGACGATCGGGAGATCCTGGGTTCAAAGCCCAGGTCGGGTACTATTGGATTTATCTAATTTAGAATTTCTAGTAGTGACGAGGCCTAGATCAGCGCCCAGTATATAGCAATAAGCTTACCACCTATTCCATGAGACTTAAACGTAACTGGTGAAACGTGGGAGTGCACGATACTCATCTGTCTACCCCTTCGGGGATTACAGGCGTGGTGTCACGTTAACTTGTTTTTTAGACGCTGCTATAAGGCACGAAAACTGGAATAAAATGCTACATGAGTATAATAGGTTAGTCACTGCAGTAATACTGGCCAGCATTTACCGTTCTTATTCTCAGAGAAAACTGGTATGCAGCAGTGGAATGATAAAATTGTTGTCGATGACACTTATAATAACAATATTATGCCAGTGATCATATTCTATAACAAGTACAACGCGTTTTTTAAAATTCAGGAATATTATAAATGATTCTGTTCAAATCAAAGTACGAAAGAAAAAAGTTTTTTAACAGGCTAGTAACGTAAGTCTGTCACATCAGCATAGATACTATACAACGGACTTGGCAGACATATTGTTGTCTTCATAATCCCTTAGAAACGTGCATGTAGGAGCAGTGCCTAGAAAATAGGTGAAACACATAAAAAATTGAAAATCAAAATACTATAGGCTATGTTAGATAGATGAATGGTGCTTTGAACTCGTAATCAGTAGATATAAGAAACTAATTCCATTAGATTAAATTCTAACAATTTTTTTTGTTGCCTTATACTCTTTTGAGTATGAAACGTGTAGTCACAAAGTCTATGCGAGAAAATGAATAGAATAATAATTCGCCTTTTGTGACTGATAGTTTTTTGTAAGTTCAAAAATGTATGAGAGCAGTATTCTTACAGTGTTTCTAAGGTACCATAATATAAAATCAAAAAATACTTTCGAAACGGTTAATTGCAAATGGAGTTGTTTTTGTTCCAAGCAACAATAAACACATATATTGAATTAACTATATGTATTCAAGCCATCATTATAATAATTAGCGTGTTAAATGAATACATTTGCTGTATTTTCTTTATATTCATGCTACCCATTGTAGACCAAAGTTGTTTTAATAATAAAGAAAAGTTTACGAAATGTCATTTTGTAATTATATCATCTACTGGCAACCCATATTACATGATCATCTAGAGAGTGTTTCATAGGAATCAATATGTAGTTTATTGTTGATACTCTGTATTATTTACACTCTTATTGTATTATTTTTTAAACAGTATTAATTTACACAAAGTGGTTTTTGCATTGAATTGATGTATGTATAAAAACAAATTATGCTTATCCATTCACATTGTTAACCTGCAATAAAATGCAATGTGTTGATATTTATTAATAAATGCACTTTTAGGTATATTTTTGTTGTCATTCGATTTACCCATTACTAAAAACATTTAAAAAATATATCTTGAACATTTAACATTTATGCGTTTAACCATTCCCCGTAGAGAACTTTTTTGGTTTCATTTGATTACTTAACAGGAAGTCAGTACGACTGACCTTTACGCCCAATTAAAGAGAGATTTCTTTGACGGTTCTAGCAGGTATTACGGTAGCCATGATGGATTTCATGGATATTAAATATATCTTGGTTAAAATAGACCATAAACGATTGTCGAAGAGAGGTCACTGACAGGATTTTTTACAACTTTACACCAGCGCGTTTCGTTATCGCTCGACTGCATCGCTGCTTTTAGTTTTCCTTCGCTTTTTTAACATGCAATAAAATGCGTAGTGCCATATACGACCAACAACAATATCGAGACTATATTACGTTCGTTTTGGGACCGTGTCGCTACTGAATCGCTGCAAAAATTGCCGTTACAGACCTCCCTAATATATACAAGCCGCCTCTCCCTTTGTTTTCCCGCCATTCTAAGCAATCAAAAATGGCAACCGATCTTTTCATTACTACTATCTTTAAAACTAAATGTAGACTATTTTTTATTTAAATTTTAACTGTCATGTATCAATAAAATTAGTGTCGCATGGAGTTGAGTCAATGGATTTACGGGAAGCGGAAGTACAGTTTCTATTTGCTGATTAGTTTTAAGTACTCAGTGCACAAAACAAATAAAATAAAATAAAAAAGAAATAAAATTTCTTTTATCATTTGTTGTCTTGTTTACTCAATAGATACGTATGTCGGATGACCAAAAATTAAGCCTTACTTCAACAACATGTGAAATCTATTTTGGGAAGGGTTAATCGACAAAATACCCCTAGTATAAATAAATTTACACTTGTTCCTGTGAACGATTTGGCTCAATCATTGTATTTTTTTTTGTATCTAGTTGGCGATAATAGGTCAGCAAATATTTTTGGCAGTTAATTGATAATGACTACACTTTTTAAAAAAGTTGATATTTGTAATTAAATACGTAAGCAAGGTCAAATCGATTTATTTTTCCGAAATAATACTCAGTACGATTAACTACAACTGTTTATTTATAAACCCATAACTAACTACCAGTGTAATACAACAGCTTTTTCCATTTATATTTAGCCGAATACAATTAAAGCTTATGTTTAGTTTTAACATTGGAAGACATGTATTCATATGTACTTATTTGTTTATATTTTATATAGTCTTAACATTATGTAACATTCGAAGTCATCATATTATAAATATTAATATCTTATATTATAAATGTATAAAAAGCTTAATCGATAATATTTTTACAATTTAGTCGTAATATATTGTCAATGTTTTATTAGACTTTTTGGCCAGTATTACACCATATAGCAGAAACAACCTGAAGAGTTAACCTTAAGAAGTTAAACAAATTAAGGTCGGATTACAAACCCATTTAATGTGACGAATAATTATGTAAACATGCTGCTTATGCTTTTGATTAAATCGCGTACCATAGATAATATAAAGAAATCATCATCATCATCAGCCTGCTCCCGTTCACTGCTGGACATAGGCCTCTCCAATGGCACGCCACTGAGCTCGATCT
>DWJK01000743.1:0-20015 GCA_018248815.1 Croniades pieria auraria
TGGGAGGACGATCTGCGAAAGGCTGCAGGCAGATCCTGGATGCGACAAGCCGAGGACAGGGCGCGATGGCGCTCATTAGGGGAGGCCTATGTCAACCAGTGGACTGAGATAGGCTGATAATGATGATGATGATGTGAAGCTTTTGTAACATAATCCCAACATACGCAAATGGAGTAGTAAACATCGATTTAAAGTTAGGTTCTTTATGTAACTTCGAAAAAGTCTGACCTATCACCTGAGTTGGCTGATAGAAAATGCTACTAGCATTATGTCCGCCCTTTGTCATCAACAATGAAACATATATATGTGTGTGTGTGTGTGTGTGTGTGTGTGTGTATGTATGTATGTATGTATGTATATATATAGATATATAAATAGTTACGACTGTGTACCAAATTAGTGCCGGTGACAGTTGGACAAGAGATACTCGTACATAGGAATCTGCGGAGAGTGATTGTGCAAGGATGTCTCGTAAGCATTATAATTGTTATTATAACCTGATGTAGTAGCGATCTAATATTATTTATGATTATCGACGGATCGGTCGTAGAACCGCGTTTTTGTTCGTTTTGTAATAAAATGAATTTATGTAAATTGTTGTTTTATTTAATCATATTTCCTTTTATATTTATTGTCCGGCAACCAGGCTGACGGACCACCTGATGGTAAGTGGTCACTGACGCCTATGAACATTTCCGACACTCGAGGAGTGGTCAATGCTTTGCGCTTGAAGAATTCCAAGTCATAGTGCTCTGGGAAAACCTCAGATGGAAGCTTATTCCACATTCCACAAACCAATCTTTCGAAAAAATCTTCATTTGTTGTATATGTTACACGTGATGATTACTTGATATAAACTGCCATCTTATTTTAACCATCCGACTGCCCCCAGTGCCTAGCTCTTGCCTTCGACGAGACGAAAGACAGTATCTGAGCTGTCATTTAAGCGTGTGTCAGATGTTTTCAAATAATGTTAAAAATAGAATAAACGTAAACAAATGCTTTTTATGTGGTTCAGATCTCGCTATACTCATAATTTCAAAGTGCCTAGTAAATGACTAGATTATAATTGTGTCCGCAAGTACCAAAAACTCGAATATGAACCCATGCTTACAGAAACCGTACATTGTGCAGTTACGTGCTGGGTTCCTTACTGAAATGTGGCAGATCGAAACAAATGTGTCCATCTATATCTCCCCACTGTAGTGTATAACATGAAAATATTATTATAAAAATAGAATTGGTTAAAAATGTTTGTCTATCTATATCGTTAGGTAGAATGACTAGATCCAAACTATGTTTTTATATATTAAAAGCCACGGTACTGCCCTCCTGATGGCACGTGGTCACTGTCTCTTATAGACAAGTGCAACATCGGAGAGGTTATCAAAATGTTGACTGCTTTTAAATGAACTATTTACCGATACCTTTGAAGAACCCCCGATCACGTGGCGTACTTTAAATACATATGGGGGAACCTCATTGTACAGTTTGCATCATGAAACCCGTCTCAGGGTAAATTATTTTTAATCATACCAGTACAACCACACAACACCTATTTTGGAATTGTTAAATATTGAAACACAGAATGATTCTCGGTACATAATTTATTTAATGGATATGTACAAAGACAAGATTTTAGGACAAATAAAAATTTGGCAATAATTTTCAACAATAGCAATAAAAAGTGTTGTTCAAAAGCCGGCGAAAAAATTAACAACAATAACCATTTCTATGCTTAATGTAGTTCGGACAATAAAATTACAACTAAAATATTAGCTAACAAAGTGTGACGTCACCTTTTAGAGATTGAGTTGCAGATTTGAAAAAAATCTTCATTGTTAGGACATTTGTAACAAAATAACATTTGAATGATTTCCCATTATAATTTCATTACTAAAAACAATTTAAACACCGAGCGAGGTGACGTCACGACCTAATACATAAAACGATCTTTAAAAAAACGAAAAAAAAAAACACCAAAAAAAAACCATCTAGTACTTGTTCGAAAATGTTCGTTTTCCAAACCTAAACCAACCACGTCAGAAAATCAACAGCGCAATATTAACCTAACACTAAAAATAAATTAATTAATAAATATTACATTTGACGATAAGGTATGAGCCGCAACAATTTTAATATCATATCGATATAATATAAACTCTCTTAAACGCGAGTTCTGTAAGCGCTAACCGCGTACATCGTCCTGACGCCAGCGGCCCGGCCGTTTATTACATAAACACGGCGTACGTCGGCGAGCGCGCCTCTAGCTCGCGCTTACAACACTTTCGATTCAAAACTTTAGCACTTAAAAATTAAATCATCGCATTTTATCACACAATTATATACGTAGCATCTACCAGCGAAGTACTAAGATTAGGTACTAGTTATTGCTGCATTTCTCATCATCTACATTATATATTAATCATTATACCACCGAAAGAAAGGCTAGTGAGACGCTCGGACGAGGGGGGACTTTCAATTCGCGAAACCCGTAACGTTCGAACATATTGTCTTTGTTATTATTATTTAATTTTCAAAACATCTAATACAGCCCCAATGAGGTACAAATTTAAAATACAGCGGCTATCACAATACGTTATCAATAATAAACACAGTAAAATTAAACACGGCGACATCTCGTCTCGAAGTCGCGTGAAAATCCCTCCTCGACCGCATTACATTTAAGTAACCTACGAGAAACAATACGAGTAAGATGGAAGACGCCTCTAAATACAGCAAAAAGGTATGTATTTAAATATATTATAATATTCAGCAATTGAATTACGTTTATCTATACTTTATAGTATTACTTACAAGCTAGTCTATGTGTTACATACAGAACGTTAATATTGAATAAATAACTTTTTTTTCATAACTGGTATCTTTTATTTGGATTCGCTCGATAAACGGTAATTAGTGTTGTGTGTTTGTTTGTGTGTGTGTATGTGTGTATACGTGTATGTGTGTGTATGTATGTGTTTGTGTGTGTATGTGTGTTTGTGTGTGTGTGTGTGTTTGTGTGTGTATGAATGTTTGTATGTATGTATATATGTATTTGGCACACAGCAATATTTCCATAGCCTGTAGCGATAAACGACATACGGACAGTTCTAGAATGTTCTTACGGTGTACAGACGCAGAGCTAAACCCGCAAACTTCCCAATGCACGATATTTGGTAAAATAATCTGTCTGTTTATTACGTAATGCGTGAATTGAAATATTGACAATCTACTTTAAAAAACGTAACACCAAGCCTGTAATCCCCGAAGGGGTAGGCAGATTAATATAGTACACTCCCACGTTTCACCAGTTACGTTTAAGTCCCATGGAATATAAATGTAATTATTTTGTTTTATTATATAATATCCATCAAATTAGTGTCCTGCAGATATTTACCATGTCATTCTTTGTAACACTATGGATTATAATAAAAACAGCTATTTTGTCAGAAGTCTCCGAAACGGGCGGCGTGTATGAAGAGAGTTATGAATGTAGAAGAAGCGATTCAGCTCTATAAGGAAAAAGATAACTGGCGTTCAGTTGTCTCTGCCTACCCTGAAAGGGACCCGATGCGACGATAATAGCTTCGGTGAGTGTATTCAGCGTCAAGCGCTTCATATTACTGTACTGTAATATTTTTTTTTGTATTTTTCATTTAAACTGAATCCTTTCAAGTTTCCAAATTGAATGATATCAAAATTGCTAAGTCATGTCAATTAGTCGTATCGACATGAATACAACTATGAGACGGTGATAATCAAATATTTAAGTCACCATTTAAATTACATATATAGTTGATAACTCCTAAAATATTATATAAATAGGAATTTTGCAGATAGATTTTAATTATTATATTTAAACATCAAAACTTCGACATTTATCTCAAAAATAATCACACAGAACAATAAACGTAAACTTCTAGATGGTATGTGTTATATTTAAACACAAGTTATTTCGCTAAATAATAATATTGCTTCATCACAAATCAGTCAGTATTCAGTCTAGTTTAATGTTCCTACAAATTTATTTATATTTAAACACACATCGAATGAATGGCGCGAAACTGTTGAAAACTTAAAAGAAAAAACGACGTTCGAATCATTTGAAATGTGTAAAAAAAAGTTATTCTTACACATAGGTAACAAATAGACAATAATAGAACGAAAAACCCCACACAAAAACATTAAAAATATTTTTTTTAAATAAATTAAAATGAACAAAATTATGAGGTGATTTTTCGATGAGAAAATTTAATTAATCTAATGGTGTTATTATAATATTATAAATAAGACTACAATTAAGTATTTGAACTCGTCCAATCATTTCTGTATGAATTGCGTTTATATTAAATTGTTTTAAGATCATTTAAATATGATTAAAACAATGAAATATTCGCAACCATACACCACATTGTAGCAACAGACGTTCCCGCGTTAAGATCACACCGTTATGAACACAAAACAATAAAGCTTACACGCTACGGTATTATCATAAAGATTTATAATATATTTGATATTACATTAGTACTAATATTGTATCACTCCAATTCAAGGTAGTTAGAAAAAATATACGTTTAGATAATTTGATCGCCCTGTTTGCCAGCGCACAGTTCACCCGGCTGTGCATGTTCACGTGAAGGGTAGGACAAGACGTTTACTATTGCCCAGACATTGTCCGAGATGTAATACTGCTCGGGTAGAGAGGAAATCCTCGGGGCCCGTAATCCTCACGCAACGCCGTTGGCGTCGCAGTGTGGGACGAACCAATCCATCCATTCATCCAGAATGTAAAGTAGGATGTGAATGGGACATCGGCATAAAAAGTACAATTAACATAACAAGTGATATAATCATCTGTTCTGGGTACAGCTTATGGAAGTATTATCATGGCATCGACCACTAAGAGACTCAGTGCTTGGATGTAGCGAGTCATCACTATAGCCACATTTGAGACAAATTTCTGATATTGTTACCTATCAATGCTTGTAAATTCACATTGGTTGTAAACAGAGTTATGTTTAAAAAAATGCTTTGTCCATTAATATAACGTCATTTTTAAAGAATTTTGTCTCTTGCAATAGTATGTCTTGTTCAGCCCTGTCATAGTGAGTATGCTAGGCCTTTTGAACACATACATATTATTAAAGAGTGAACTATCTCATGTCGCTTCTTTTCTTGATCTCCTATCTCATATTCTTTCTATTGCTCATATATAACATTATATATCATTCAATTTTATATGTAACAACATTACCCAGTAATAAAATATGAGAAGCTAAATACATAATTATATCTTAAGTCTACTGTGTAAAATATTTCCGTCGAAATATACATATATATGTGTGTGTGTATTTATTAAATTATCTGTATATTCATGCTCTATGGCAACACTGTGAGAGGTAACATAATTTTATACTGGCAATAACCGGCATCATCCTTCATTTTAAGAAAAAACAAAAACCCGACGGAAATACATAAACACTTTACACTTATTCCAATAGTTTTTCTTAAAGATACTCATTAAAGATTTTCGACTATTAATTATTATTCAGAAGAAAAACTAAATGCAGGAGTACACCTGTGCATCTATTTTTCGATTTTGTATTTAAATAAAAAATCCATACTAAATATTATCACATCTATCACTATCGAGTTTTTAACACAGTGTGATTCAGAGGTTTATTGGGAAATGAAACAAAAAGAAAAACAAATTGTAGGAATCGAATATTCTAGAAGGCGACAATATATGAATCACCCAACATACAAACGTAACATAAATATGATTAATTCTATTATTGTATATAGTATGAGAACGAAAACACGAGCGTTATGTGATGTACAAAGATAAGAAAAAAGTCCTATATGATTCATTGCCTTTTGAGTCGTAATTTACTTGTAGCGAAGCAATTTATGCCCATAATATCGGCCGATATGCAAATTCTAAACATTTGTAAATATAGATATTTTTAAATATTAAGCGCTCACCTCACAGCTCAAAGATTAAATCAAATGTTTAAAGTGAAGCGTGTATTGACGGCCCTTAACTAACTAAATGAGCCTAACAATATATTAATCCTGATATTTCCTTACTAATTGAATAATTTATTTATTTATTATTAATAATAATAATATATCATTGGACATCCGCGCGTGTGTCACTGTAACATTTTTATTATAATGTACAATAATTGTCTTTATTGGACTAGAGAAAGGTAAACATTTTTTATGTATGCATAGACAAAACGCCTGCATACCATAGACAAGCCTAAAAGATTATGTCGAGCTACAAATTTCCAATTCATAGATTGGCGTTCTATGAACTTTCGGTCGACTATCACTGTAGGCGGGGCTTTGCCCCCAAACAATAGATTTTCTTTCAGAAAACACGATTAAACAGTTTTATTTTTTTTTTAATCATTTCATAACTTAAATATACTCGAAACGTAAAACAAAAAAGTTTGAGCAGTACACACGGAAAGTTAAGTATACTTGTACGAGTATGTAAAAGAATTATGCTAAAATAGATCATAGCGCATCGCAATAAAGAATAATATCCTACGAATTTAAGTTTAACATTAAAAACAACAGTAATGATTACTACAGAAAAAATAATAATTGAATTTTGCATCATCCTACTCATAGACCATGTAATAGTTTAGCCTAAATTTTAACCGATGTGACATTTATAGGAAGACTTGCTTCTACCATTTTGACTACCTTAAAGTAGCGAAGAATCCTTAAACCAAGCACGAAATCACAAGATCCCCTCGGATTTCGTTGATACGTTACAATATAAGATTTTACAATTAGTCATATTGCTTCATAAACGTGACATGAACATTACAATATTCATAATAGTCCAATATTATTCAATAGATAGGTCTGTTTATTCATAACTAATTCAAATTTAAAACTTAATGCAATAATATTTACTAACGCATAACAATTTATCATATGCATTAGTAAAATATATAGCATTAGTCAACGTTCACTGAGAAGCAACTGAACAATGGAAAATAGTTTTTTTGCCGAAGTGCCAACGATTGCTTAGCAATTTTTTTTTAAATCGTTTCGTATTTGCATTTAAATTACTAGCTTCTCACGTTTTACAGAAAGATTACCATTTTCATGATAAGTGCAATTGTCGCTGACAATACTGGGTATTCGATTGGGAATTTTTTTTTTAAAGAATTCGACTAATTCGTCCAAAAATGTTTTCTATTTCAATAAGAAAAAAAAAAGAATTCATAAGTGACTTCGTACATTGGAACGTGATTTAAAAACAACGGCTTACGTGATGACGTCACGTCATCGACATCGTTACCTGGTTTCTTCGTATATTAAATTTAAACTCCTCTTTGGTTCACTTTAAGTTTTCTTATTGTGTTTTATGTTACTAATGGAGTTTCAAGTGGACATACAATGATGAATAAACTTGGCCTCAAGGTGATCCTTGCAGCATCGGCTTTCAACGTGACCACAAAATTTGGTATAAATGGTAACATAATTTTAACTAGGACATGTTCCAAAGCATAGCACATACTTAGACTTAAGTTTCGCTTATTCTGTTGACATCTGGTTTTCAATTTGTCCGCGTTACGTTTTAGATTAGCAATCGTGAACATGCCCGATATTACCACATAAATGATAATATTAAGCTTACTCACATCCAGGTCGGCACGATACGGCAAGTCGCCGGCACTCATTCAAAAAAGAACCTCAAGGTCACATCGAAGGTAACGAAATCCGACACGGAGAAACATCGACATACTTAGCAAGGCGCCCGCAGTGCCGCGGCGGCGCGCTAGCTGGCGGGCTGCGGCGGCGGCGGCGGCGGCGGCAGGCCGGCCAGGTGCAGCAGCGCCTCGGCCGTGCGCCGCTCCTCGCCGCCGCTGTACGAGTGCTCGTCGCGCGCGCAGCGGGAGATCACCAGGTGCGCGGCGGGCGGCAGCTGCGGCACCACCACGACAACCGCTTTTAAGAGCCCCACACGGTCCGAGCGTGCCTATCTACGCCCTAGGCCCTACGCGCTCGCTCGTATTGAGTGGATTTTTAAGTCGTCTCCTATTTGCCATTCGCTCCCTTCTTCTTGAGAACTCGAGCTGTGATTTTACAATAGAACCCCGAATGATTTTTTCACCTCCCTTCTATGAAAATTATCTACGAACTCCCAATTCGATAACCTTGCCCGATGAACAATTTTGGTGGAATAAATTTAATTGTTACATGTATGTATAACCAAACATTTAATTGTTACGTTTGTAAAGTCTCCGAGTCTAAAACTGTGCCCGATGTATTACAATAGGCTCACCACCTATTCCATGCGACTTAAACGTAACTGGTGAAACGTGGGAGTGTACTACACTCCTCTTCCTCCCCCTTCGGAGATTACAGGCGTAAAATTACTTTTTTAGGTATAAAGTCAACTTAAATTAGGAATAAATAACCTTGTCCAGGAGTAAAATCCAATAGGTGAAATACTTCTTTGTAAAAAAACATTTTAAACAACAACACAGGCAGTAACCAAGAGCTATAAATATTGGATATCTTAGGCAACATAAGTTGCAGAGCTGGTTTTGGATTAAACCCTTAAACAAAACAGCTCCTATTGGGGCGGCTGTCCAAATTACCTGATCAAGCACAGCAGGTCCGTATTTCATGGCGAGCACTGTCGCCGCAGCCAAATACTCATCAGCCCCGGGCTCGGGGCGGGTGTCCGCCGCTAACCTCCTCGCCAAGTACGGGAACAGAATTGGATCTGGTGCGTTCTTGCAGCCCACGTCGGTCGTCTCGCTCATCTCCGCATCGCAGCCGTCCTTGATCTCCATGTCGGTGCCCACGGCCACGTCCACGCTCACCGTCGTCACCGGAGGCTCGGGCTCCACCAGAGGCATCGGTTGTCGACCGAAGGCCTGGAAAAGTTAACATTACGGTAAGTAAGAGGATCAGACGGCCATGAGTGGACTTTTCATTGGGTACAGCCATAGTCGTACGTCACTGGAACTGTCCAATATTCGAAAGAATGCTTTCGAATTCACTTGCATACCTTCTTACATGAAAAAAATATTATGTGTATACATAATAAGTAATTTTACAGTACCTGCAATAATGTAGACCGATGCTGTGGATCGACAGTCCATAGGGATCCCTTGCCGAGACCGGGGGCTGCTGCGACCTGTCAATAAAAAAACATCGAAATTAATGACAATTATTATTGTCACATTGTCATGCCATGTCCTTTACAGAACAGGGAGAGGGAACGGAATGCCGAACATCTCTACGTTTACAGATCTGACGTGTTTCTTATACTTTCATCTTTCTCTTCATACACGTATCAATTAACCTAAGAAAATGAATCAGTGTCAATACATAAATAACGTAACATCACGCCTGCAATCCTCGAAGGGGTAGGCAGAGGAGTGTAGAACACTTCCAATTCTTTCCGGTACTTGCTTAGGGTGCTGCAAATGTCCATAGGCGACGGTGATCACTTACCAGCAGGTAGCCCGTCTGCCTGTTTGCTAGACTAAATATAAAAATAAACTTGCCTTGTGAAAGCATTTGTTCAACGAGAGGTTGTGTCGGACGCTGTTCTTCCAGCCCTGCGGCGCGTGCCGGAAGTAGGGGAAGTGTCGCACTATCCACGCGTAGATCTCCTTCACGGGCAGCGCCCGGGCCGGCGCCGCCTCTATCGCCATGAATATCAAGCAGGAGAAGGAGTAGGGCGGCTTGGTGTGAGTGGTAGTCACCGGCGGGGAGGGGGGCGCCTTGCAGGGCGTGCGCGGGGGGGAAGGGATGCGCACTACTGGTGGGGGCGTTTTGGCCTCAGTCTGAAACACATGAGTTAACGTTTTTTTAATTATTATTATTTTAAGTGAAAGTTACATAAGTTTTATTCGGAAACAGTATAAAGATCTCTCATATGTAAAACGGGGTCCATCGTAATGGAGCCTTTTGTATTTCTTTGGACACTTGTATATTTTCAATACGAGACGAATAAATTAGCTAAAAAATAGTAATTTGACAAATATAGGTATCTACATATTATATCTAATTCAGTTTCAAAATGTGGAAAGTATGAATCAAAATGTAAATTTCTCATACATAAATATAGAGAAGAAGAAAGTCTGCAAAGACCGTAGCAAATGAAAATCCTTAGTCTCTGCCTACCTCAATGGGGAATAGGTGCGACAATATGTATGCATTTACTACTGATAATAATTACAATAAGCGTGACGGAGAATTTCCAAACGACAAATTAGAAACGAGGTCACTCGGCCGATACATTTACAAGATCCACTTATTCACACATCAAACAGTGACGTTTTTAACATCACGAACACTGCGCTGTGTGAACATCGCACTTGTACACACAAATATCCGTTGGTAGAACAAACACAAAGAGAACAGAGATATTACAGAAATTGTTCATAACAAAGGCAACATAATGTTTTATGACTGAAATTCATTTGGATTTTCTCCTGTGTTTCGTGTTGCGGTTAGGAAACTAGTAGGCATTCCAAGCCTAAATCAGCATCATCATCATGTCTATTCTCAGCCAATCTTACCAATTGTAAGTGAAAATCCACGTTGGTGTCATAAATATATCTGCGAATGTACCTTTCGTGTCATTAATACGTCGTATTCTAACTTACTAGGGGGAGGAAGGGGGAATGAAGGAGGAGAGTTGCAAGTGTCTGATATTGATGCGTAGGTATGAAGAGAGTGATGGATGTGGAAGAAGCACTTCTTGTTTTTAAGAACAAAGATATTTGGATCTCTAAGTTCTCTGCGTATCCTACTAGGGAGCTGGATGGATTATATTATAATGCTTTAAGATTCATATGAAATATTATTTATTCAATTACCAAGAATTCCGTTAGAAAAGACACGATGTTTGTGCAGCTGTACATATTGTTATTTTGTTGATGACGTAATATAAAGCCTTGGGTGCTATGGATCAAGGTCTCGTTGTTCATTGGGCATGACCCTTCCCGGTAATAGAGGATTCTTCAAAACTATTCATTACTGTGGCAATATATGTATTATATCGAGATACGAATCAACATAAACAACAGATCCTTCACACTCCTTCCACTTCTCCTTTTCTTCTATTCTCCTTACTTCACACTCCTTATACCCATTATTATTATTATTACAGTCATTTTTACTCACTTTGACAATAACTCTACTTGTAAGCATTTTTGTGTCCTCCATGTCGCCTTTTGTTAAATTTATGCCTGAAAAGAAATATTTTTTCATTATTTCCGATTAATATATAATGACATAGATATTCTATAAACATATTATATATGTAAACGTAAAGTACTTAGAAATAATAACAATAAGGCTTTAATATCAACTACCTGATCAACTACCTGATCTTAAGCAAGGCAGAAGGAGATCCATGCAGACCAGACAACTGATAAACTCACATTGCATGCATTGTTTAATAAACACTTGCATATAATAACTTCACACCTGTAATCCCCGAAGGGATAGGAACAGGAGTGTAGTACTCTCCCACGTTTCAATAGTTAACAGGTACGTCCAACAATGGAGTAGGTGATGAGCCTATTGGCATAGATTGGCCACAAATCTAAACTGCGGGTCACTACGAAACCCGGGATTTGAACATAGGAGCTCTCGATCAGCAGTCGCGCTTTGTAACTACTCAACCAACAAGGCAGAGTACTGACACTAGTAGGTATAGATCACAATTTCTTTACCACCACAGATTCACCATAACTCCATTCCTGAATATCTTCTTAAGGGGGTACACACATCTGATCAACATATATGTACATACAAGTAGATACTTACCTCGCAGTAAATTTCTGTCCTGCAGCCAACTGAGACTGGTGAGGTCATCGTCGTGATCGGCCGGTGGCAGGTTTCCAGCATTGCCACCACCGCACGCCACCCTGTTGGGGATATATTTATTTTTAATATTCACTTCCGTCATCATCCAGTCAGGAGGTTTTTAAATCTAATCCTCACATTAGGAACGAATCTGAAACCTTATGTAAGATTCGGGTCTTATTTCGAGATACCCCTCACTTGGGTTTCCTTTTAGAATGTCAGGAGTAAGATGCTCTACCATGTCAATCAAGTTCGGATTGGAACACTTTACATGCCACATAGAACATTACGGAATATTTGTCCTTTACACACATCTATTGTTCTAGAGTTCGTATTAAAAGTCACAATCACTAGTCACATATTAAATTACTATTAAATTCTACATTCGGTTTATTTTTTCTAAAAAAAGCCACAAAATTTTCACACATGTACAAAAATTGCCCAAATCAGAAATACTTCACGTGTCGCTGTGTATAGAAGATTTCACGCTTCATCAATCAAGCTAGCAGTTTATCAAGGTCCCTTGTCTTACCCGGTAACCCAAAAAACAGAAATGATAACTTATCATCACACGACGTACGATTCCAACACGGCATTGATCGATCGCTCCGGCCTATATGTCCCAAACGTTATTCCCTAAATAATTGGGTCCGGTTCAACAATAGTCGTTTGCTGATTAAAATTGAAAAAGAAAGAAGATAAATATATAATTGAACATAATTTTGACTGCAGTTAAAATATATAAAAAAAAATTGCATTTAAAAAACAATTGAAGATCACTATAAACCAGAATTACCAAACCTTACTAGTTTAAGCAATGTTGGTTTATTATTTAGGTTGCAAACCCAAAGAAAGTTTTAAAAATATCTCCACATGAGAAAAAGCAATTGGAGACGATTTTAACAGCATATAAAATATAAACAGGGTTGGTTTAGCGATATTTATTATGAGAGGAGACCTAAAAATTCTATGGAAGCAAAGTGTTCTCACCACATGAAGAGTTTTAATAACGACGAAGAATTCCACCGCAGCTTTGTTCAAGGAATTCTATTACAGAAAAATGCTTTTGAAATATTCGTTTATTAACACATATACGTGTACATACAAAAATTATACAATTACTTCAACTACTGATTTCTGTCAGTATTGTATAAGACTACGATAGAATACAGGACGAAAATGTAGTTCAGTATTTTTTTGTTAAGAAATGGAGCATTTTTTTCACGTTGAACGGTAACAATGCGACAATATTTCGCCCCAGTTACTTGATGATCATGTTCATAAAACTACTTTTCTCTAGCGAGTGAGGAGAAGGCGAGATGTAACTGACATTCGTTGATTATTTTCTCGTGTTTCTGTATGTTTAAACTCGTAAGTAATGTATCTATTATAGCTCCATGTTGTCTAGGATCCTATTCTTGACACTGATTCATCTCAATTCCACGCCTTATAACGTACATCTAAATCGCTACGTGCTTACGTAAGATTTCAAAAATTAACACCACGTCATCGAGGCAACGATACAAGGTAGGACGCATTATACTCGTTTATGTACGATAATTGGATACCAATTATTCTTAATAACAATATGTACGGTACATTAAGTGAACAAGCGTGAATAGGCTTTTTTGGCCTGCGTGGGCTATCTTAAGACGCATCTGCACTTTCCATCAGACTGGATCGCGGCCAAACGTTATCATATACACAAAAAGAGTCGTCCATAGTCCATAAACACAACATATAGAAATTTTAAATAAAATTTATTCATATTCCCACTTAGTTTCTAACAATACTCATAGGTTTCAAGTTTTGAAATCATTGAAATATAATTGTCTCGAACCGAATAAAACATCCATTTGTGAGTTTAAAGCTAATAATACTACAGAAATACACATGGAAATGGATGACATAAGTTAAATGCGATACATTGTCGATGTTTCTAGATTTAAAAATGATGCAGTGATGTTGCAGACGCCGCCCACAGCCAACGAAACTGTCTTAAATCTGACGCAAGTAAGTGGCGGGAGACTAAACCGTATATTTATTATAGCTATTCCTGTCGACGATCTTGGGAATTAAAAGAGAAATTTTGCAAAGCTTCAAGTATGTTTCGTACACGCTAGTTGCTGTGCCACAAACGGGACGTGACATTGAAGTTGTCACCGATCACTCTAAAAACCTTCAAGTGACGAAAGGTATGTCCGTTGAAAGCTACGTACCTTATGATCTTTTTATTTATCGAAACAACTGTGATTGAAAAAGAAATTCTGGTACCTCCACACACACACTCACTTTAACTACATATGTCGGTGGCTTCTTTCTCATAAAGATAGTGGATTTCTCTACGCAGCAAGAAGATGATTAAGTAGGACTAATCTTTACAAATAGGTGTGGCCTGTCAACAGTTTGTTAACAGGGCAAGGGAATTCTAGTGGAGAGTAAATTTAAGAGAAATCATAAATAAAAAATCGTAACATCACGCCTGTAATCCCCGAAGGGGTAGGCAGAGGAGTGTAGTACACTCCGACTCAATTTACAAATAATATAAAATATTTCTAACGCAGACTGTAACGCTTGTTGTTTTCCAAATTGATAACGTCGTTAATCATATCACAGCTACTGATGACAAGACTTAGACCCATTAGACAAAGTATAAAGCGATCATAAAATCCTGCTTTTTCAATTCGTTGAATGCTGTTACATTTTGGAAACCTACCTGTACGTTTGGCAGTTTCGCAGTATTTTTACACATGTAGAACAAAAATGAACTCACGCAGGTTGTTGCGCCTCGAAGTCCGAATCGTCCGAGGCGTCGTCGATGTCATCGAAGTTGTCGATGATCCGGCCGGAGACCTCTAGGCGGCGGAGAGAGCGGCCACTAGACGCGACGTGCCTCGCGATCTGCCGGATGAGGCGGCGAGGCAGAGGCAGGGAAGCGCGCGCGCCTCGCGCCGGGGACCCGCCGCGTTCGCCGCGCATTGGCGCCATCTGTCAGCACAGATAACGACTAATGTATTTTATGATTAACTAAATGCACGTACATGGTATTTTACAAGTAGCTAGGTACCCCTTAAATGACCCTATTTAGCTTCTAGTTAGTCCCTTACAAGCTATCCATTACTTAATGGATAGTTTGTAAAAAATCAATTAGTCAAAAAAAATAAAACAAATTTTACAATGTTTTTTATACGTACATACATATATAGTTATACGTATGCATGTAGTTTATTAGGCGGTTTGGTTATCATAGCATAGGCCCTGCCTAGTCCGTAATCAAACAGTGGTATGTGGGGATATCCCAAGATATCTATTTATTATAAAAAATAAAATTAACAATTTTTAAAAAACCCAAGACGATTAAAATGTAATTGAAAAAAGGACAAAATAATTTAAAAACCCCCGAATTGATTAGATCTTTCACAGAATCCCACAAATGACCAACAGAATATTCCTTTTCACAGCAGTTCCCTACGTACCTATTTGGTTCTCAAAGATGTAGATGTAGCAATAACATAGGTATTCAACTCTCTGTTAACTTCATAAGAAACGCAAGAAAATCCGCTGCCTTCAATATTTTAAATTTCAACTTAAATATAAATGAACATAGCAATAAAATATCTCCTAATTATTCATGTTACTATAAAACTACAAAACTAGTTCATTTAATAGCAGCCATATTTAAGAACATGCACCAAACCCATAACTGAAAACCGCATCAAAATTGGACTAGAAGTTTGTTTGGGAGATAAATGGCAACATTGGTTTGTACAAACAAATGTTTACTGCAGCGCCCCCTGGTGAGTTTTGACCGTAACACCTATCTAAGAACATGCACCAATCAAATCAAAATCCATCACTGAAAACCGCATTAAAATCGGACAGTGG
Source organism: Croniades pieria auraria (assembly GCA_018248815.1). Taxonomy (NCBI): domain Eukaryota; kingdom Metazoa; phylum Arthropoda; class Insecta; order Lepidoptera; family Hesperiidae; genus Croniades; species Croniades pieria. The sequence continues at coordinate 15,751 of DWJK01000743.1, forward strand.
TTTTGAAGATAAATGGTAACATTGGTTTGCACACACACACAAACATCCTCTCACCCTAAACGCATATACCGTCTCCGTTTCGTCGTGGGTAATGAAAAACACATTAGTCCAATGCAATTCTCTACAGATGCATATCAATACTATCAATGTAGTAAAAGACTACACTTTTGTGTTAATAAAGTCATAATATATTATCTGATCAAAAATTAATCGAGTATCAAATTTCCCTTTGTAGTATTTCTTAAGTATCTAATATATTCATTCCATTGGTACATTTGTGCTGGAAATATTTGCTTCCAATTATGCCACAAAGATAGCCCCAAAAAGGAACATATATACATACATATGTATATGTTTGGACAATGGTAAATCAGCTTATACTTAAATGTAGACAAAACAATTGGCAAAATCTAAAAAGTACTACGTTAAGAAAAATTAAAATATGGAAAAATGTTGTCATTGGTATTTTTTTGCAACGTTTATTGTTTCGTAACATATTTTATTCCATAACACATATTTTAGAAAATAAATTAATTACGACAGGTATTAAATTCTTGAATAAATTTTCTATAGACAAATGTAAATTGTCAAGAAATATTCCACAAATATATTTCACAAAATTAATTAGACAACCGTGGTGTTTTTGCTTATTTTTTCCGCAAAATATATTTCTGAAAAATTCATAAATTATCACAACTGTAGAATCCTAAGTAGTTACCGTGACGAAATATATTATTACGTAAAATGTACCGATAAACATATATTTCCGCGAAATAAATTAATTTGTAACAATTAGTATTGAACTTTAGGACTTTTTTTCATAATCACATTGCAAATAAAAGATTGTCTCGTACTGGAATGTACATAAAATTAGGTAGTAAATACTTGCATATCTTATCAAGTGTCCACCGAGTACTAAAAAATACTCGTACAATGTAGTGAACCAACAAAGGAATATCACAACAAAAATTACTGCACACCTTAATCGGTTTTGAAATACGTTATTAATGATAATATTTATTGGCAGTTAAAAAACTAACAATTTAGAACAATTTGCACCTTACAAACTAAACATGGGCAATAGGGGATGACTTAGCCTCTGCTGACACGTTACCATAGTCTCGTGCAGCGCCGTTTCTCAATTAAGTTTGCAGTTTTTTATTACACTTTATAAAGAACAATTATAAATTATAGTGAACTGCTGGGAGCTTACAATATCATCATCAAACCCTTTCTGATTCCACTATGAAGCACGCGTCTCTTCTCAAGGAGTTTCTTTTAAGGACATAGTCTATCACGCTGGTCAAAGTCATAAGGTCAATTTTCTCCTATTTATAACCAAACTTTATAATAGTATATGATTTTTTTAACTATACTTCACAAGGAGTGATTTAAATAATTTATAAATATGTCCGGTATATTAATAGGCCTGGTGTATCACGATAGGCTCACCCCCTATTCCTTGGTAGGACGTATAACCTAACTGGTGAATTGTGGGAGTGTACTACACTACTCTGCTTACCCCTTCGGTTAACACAGACGTGTTGTTATGTTGTTATTATTATCGCGGTTATACTGTTTCGTGGTTCACGTCCTACGCGGTTAAGGAAATATACAGTATGACCAGATATGAACAAGTCTTCCTATTACGTCATTACCGCTTTGTTTCTAGGATCCAGACAGTTTATATTCACTGTTAATACCCACTATGATACCCGTTGGACTGGGTTAAAATGAGTCAAACATTTAATCCAACTACATGCGAATGTTTACGTATGTTTGGTATTCTTTCATAGAAATATCGTCTGTAAAAAGTTTTTCAAAATTAGTTTAATTGCGGATGGTTAGGTTAAAAGCGTAATATTTATTCCTATTTCTACCCGGTTAGCGCCGGGTATTGCGGCTAGTCTACAAATATTTGCAGATAGTTTTACGTATATTTAGAGCTGTCGTATGTTTGCCTAATAGTAAAAAAAAAGTAAAAAGTAAATTTTTTTTTTAAATTGAAATAAAAAAATTGTAAATAAGAAAAAAAAAATTTATTTTATTGTAAATAAATTTAAATTAACTGTAAATTTTTTTATGCTATTCTTCATTTTAATTTATTTACAATAAAATACATTTTTTTTATTTACGTTATTCTTATTTCAATTTTTAAAAAAATAATATTTTTTACTATTTCGTTCATTTTTCACATAGGTGTATTTTTTAGTTTTTTTCAAACTATTCTTTATTTCATATTTTTTAGTTACGTTTTTCATAAAAGCGTGTTTTTTAATTGTTTTTAAATTATTATTTATTTTTTATTTTTTAGTTAGATCTTCTATAAAAGGGTGTCATTTAGTATTTTTTAATTATTATTTAACTTAAACATCCTGCTAAAGAATGGTGAAGATGTGGAAGTGACCAATAAAGATGGTGATCACTATCTCACATCGCTATTGGCGAAGGACATGTCGAAGTTGTTGAACTATTAATTCAATGACAGCGAAGTGGGAAATGGGGCTTACTCCATTACATCATACCGTTGTGAACAATAACAAAGAAATAATAAAAATATTAATTTTCAGAGGTGACAATGGTAATAGTAATGATTGGATGTTATCAATTCATCACGCTGCTTTAAAGGATAATGGAGAAATAATCAAAATTTTATTCGATAATGAAGTCTACGTTGATACTTTAGACGAAAACGGCAAAATTTCTTTAAATATTGCCGCAAATACTACAAAATGACAATCTACAGAATGGATTTTAAAATACTGTCGTAATCTAAAGTGTCAAAGTAATGAATAGATACTTGTTACATTTGATTCTTATGATCAATGCGAATATAAGAAAGTGATAGCTATGCTTTTTAAATACGGTGTTACAATTAAATATAAACATGTCAATAACAAGTGATTAAGTTGTGCAGCGGTGGAATCAGGTTTCGCTGATATTGTGGACGAGCTGTTAAAATTGGGACTTAAATCCAACCCTATTGTAAAAATTGATTTTGTGTATTGCATGCAATTCACAGCCTGTCGTTATAGTCAAAAAGTAACAGTGAAACTATTAATAAATAAAGGAGCTGATTAAAACCTTAACAAGTGTAACAACTGGGAAATGAAACAAGTATGCGCATACATTCCGTGGCGCGTACAAAAATAACCTCACATTTTAATAACTATCACAGACAAAAGCGAGAAGATTCTCGAATAAAAATTACGCGTAAGTAAGTGGGTAGGCTGAAGTGAAAACAGACGTTAATGGCGGGACAATGCCGGCGAAATTCGCTCCATTCATTTCAGGGCCGGCCGCGCCAAATAAATTGTTACGATTTTTCTTTGACGCCTCTGGAATGTTTCTCTAGCTGTGGTCCAAGCTGCGACACGATTTCTAACTAACAATTTTTTGTTTAAAGCTGCTTCAAGTCTTCTAGTCCATCATTATTATTAAATACAATATTATTATTACATATTCCCCATTTCTTAGTATATTTTTATTCGCGTGGACCGATTCTTTAGTTGTGGTTTAAGCTGTGACACGAGTTGTTTTAAAAATATTGCACTTAAGAGGCTGTTTCAAACGTCTCTCATTATTATTGTTATATCGGACAGGTTCTTTAGAGGGTAGGCACAGAAGCCCTAGTGCCAAGTATCCTAATAGACCTGACGTGTTACTTCTACACTTATCACTCTCTCCATAAACGCACGTCGATCTCGTTAAAGCATTTAGGTAATAGAATTCCAAAAGTGATATGACATAAGTATGCAAATTTATTACCACTTTTCAAATTGAATTCATATCTCTTCACAAATACCACACACCAAGATATATTTTCACGCTAGTATTTGCTCGTGTCTTTACTCACTCGGAATGCTAAGAATCGCAATTTCAACCTTACACATTCAACGAAGGGCACAGCTTTTTAAATGATACTTCGACCTTCAGATGTTACGCTAATGACACTGTTCTATGTGTATTTATTAATATAATTGTATTGTACGAGTGTATCATCTGCCAGTCGTTACCGAGCGCTGGTGAAATGCTAAGGTAGGCGTATTAAAGCAAGAAAGCCTTTAACCATAAAACATTTCTCTATCAACGAACATAATATACATATACAAATGTGTTTAAATACATTATCATCATCATCATTATCAGCCTATTTCCGTCCACTGCTGGACATTGTCCTGTCCAATAGCACGCTACTGAGCTCGATCTTCGGCTCGGCGCATCCAACTTCTGCCAGCCACTTTGCGTATATCGTCACTCTACCT